>CM042536.1:18051903-18169403 GCA_023630585.1 Cranoglanis bouderius | reverse complement strand
GATGTTCACATTTGAAGAAAACTTCTAAAAAGATGTCTACTTACTTGTATTCAAAAATGAGCCAAACAGCAGACAATGCTTTCCAACAAATATGCACACTACTGTCAGTATAACCGACAGGAGTGGATAAATCAATATCCTAGGCACCCAGGACAAGCAGATTTCATGCTCAAGCGATTAGATTTTTTTATTCATAGTTACCCAGCAGGTTAAAGTAGGTTTAATACGGGAAACAGAAAAACCCTAAGCTTAACTGCCACTTTTTATTTGGTATGTATTTTTAAACTTCACAGTTGTGCAACAAACCTCAGTGCTGTAACCACAGCCCATGTTTCCAAATCTCAAAGTCTGCTGCACTACATACATCAACTGAGGTGCAATCTGGCTGTTGGTAGAACTATTTTTAATAGGTGGATTAATTAGTGTGCAGAGATTACAGGAGATCTTTTCTGAATCAAGAACACACAGACACAAGCCAAAGTCAAATATCCTTTACATGCAATTTGAGGACAGAATACCACCTCTGTCCAAAACGCTGGCAAACAAACTGCTGACGTTTTGCCGAGGGCAAAAATACATGTGCCACTTGTATTAATGTACTTAACTAGCAAACTAGCTCACCATACTTTATTATATCAGGTTAGCTATATCATTATATCAACACACTTTTCAGCATAGTAATTTTCTGGGCAGCCAAAACATGGGACTGGGCAGCACATTGGAGTATTTAATTGCCTGGTGGGCCTCCTAATAAATGTACAATTGATCCTAGACATGCAGATGTAAAAGTGAGGAAGGAGGTTTGTTAAATGAAATGTAGGGAAAACAATATTGATACGACCCCTAATCAGGTAGCCTGATATCCATAGTTAAGGTGGGATCAAATGTTCCAAAATGCTGAGATTTAGATCTATTCCATGTGCTGCCCATCACCAGATGTTAATCAAGAAACAACTAGCTAGTCATGACAGGGTCTGTCTCGCTCTCACACACCCTCAGCTGGAGTAGGCACCTAGTTTCGGTGTAGAAGCTGTAGTGAGAGATTGATGTGTTTAGGATGCAGGATGCAGGACACTAACTCATGACCTGGGCTTCTCTTCAGAGCTGCTGCTGAGTGAAGGAGCAGCCTCTACAGAGTGGGGAGGGTGTGTGCAGTGTGTTGACTCAACACAGTGAGTTGGAGGGTGAAAAATAAGGCAATTCGGCTGGGGAGAAATGAGAAATAACAGCGCAGCCAGGAGTGAATCAATGTAATGGATTTACGTTCAAATTGGATGGAGAGGGGAATGGACGAGGAATGAATGGAACCCAATGAATACATAGGCCTCAGTGAGCAACGGCAAATAACTTGCTAAGAAAAAAAATTACAGATGGTCAACTCAATTTATGGGGAGAGAAGTGCTGAAAATTAGCTGGTGTTGTGGGACAAACAACTGACTGAAAATGCTGCTTACGTAAATTTAGATTGATTGTTATATCATGATGAACCAAGAATGTTTATCTATGCTCGAATTAGGCTTAAATTTCAGTTTGAGGAAGCATTTACCTCTTGTGGTGAATGAAAATAATCTGGGGGCATATCAGACTGCTGAGTGGAGGATCAGATTGATCAAATTAATGGAGAAGTAAGACAGAACAGCAGGAAAGGAGGAGCAGATGTCTGTGTGTGTTTGAAGCAAAGAAAGAGACAAAGGTTGAAAGACAGGAGAGCAAGAGACAATAAAAGGTGAGAGTGAAAAGAAAGAAGAGAAGAAGAAAAAATGTGTCAAATCAAATCAGTTGTTTACCTGTGATGATAAGGCACTCGTTGTGTTCCAAAGCCTCAGTAAAGAGACGCGAGACAATAAGCTCTGGGTTGATGAGAAAGCGAATCTCCTCCTGGACCAACCCATGTCCTGTTACCCCTCCTCCTACCATCCTGTTAGCAAAGTCGACCTGCAGAAGGCACACACACACACACACACACACACACACACACACACACACACACACACACACACACACACACACACACACACACACACACACACACACACACACACACAGAGAGCCTTGAATGACAACAGTAACAAAGATCTTTATCCCCTGGTTGCTAAGGTCAGTTTACATTTCTTAGCCATGATTAACTTACAATCAGCCATCTTGAAGAAAGGCCAAATCACAAATGGCTTCCTATTCATTTTCTTATACTGTACATGCATAGTGTAGAACATCATTTGAGATTCAGATTGATAAAGTTTGCACTTATCTTCTCTTTTAAAAAAAAAAAAAAAAAAAAAAAAAAAAAAATGGCGGCATGCACAGCTATTAAGTTAAAGTTGGAACTCTGCATTTTCACTAAAGATTGCACACTTGTGTTTGAGCATGTGCCCTGCCATAAAACAAATACACCAGCCCATATTTATCAAACCTGTGTTTCAAAAACCCCAAAACAAAACACGAGAGCACATCAACAACACAAGCAGTGAGCTGAGCACAGATGATGAATCAGCTTCGGCTGTGTGGACACAAGCTCCTTCAAGATCCATTATTTACATGTCGTATGCACAGGACAACCCAGTTTACCCTCATATACATCTCATTTACATGAGACATGGACCATTTCATGCAAGAGCTGTGGCAGTAAGCCAGTAAAAAGAATGCATTCAGTAGACCAATTATCCAAGATACGAGGAAGTAAATTGAGCAGGGAAAACATCATGATTGTGAAACTGATCTAGAGGTGGCTGTTGTGAATACAAGTATTCTTTTCTGTAGCCTCAAAAAAATGTTACAATCAATAGAATCATGAAATTATGTAATAACCTCAAAAAACCCAACGACAACACAGTTATATCCACAGTGAGTATCTGAATAGCTGGGTGTGTCTGTCCCAGACTCTGCCTCTAGGTTAGTGCTGCATGGTGGCAAATACCTATTTACTCAATTGAGCTATAAGAGATCCACATTTGCTTATTCACATTTTCAAAATTTGCTATTTTGGTTATTAACTTTATTTGATTTTTTAATTATTATTTACAGTACTCAACTTACTATACCAGCTTTAATTATTGATGATATTGATTATTTAACTGCAAATCAAACATTTTTCAGATTAAAACGTTTCACACAAAGTTCCACACACTCCAAACAACAGACCTCAGATCCTACCTGTACAGAAAAAACAAAAAAAAAGTGATGAATAAAGAAACTTTTGATTTTACAATTAAATTTGACCATATGCATCGTTGATGAATACACCTGCTACTTTCAAGGGTATTGCTAGGTGATTAGAAAATTGACACACACACACGGGCAGAATTTGCTGGCCATGAGTCTGAGGTTCTTGGAGCCTGCTGCATTGTGAAGCTGTTTTGCAGTAGAGGGAAAGGAGGTGGTCAGCTGCTGGCTATTCTCACTGATCAGGTGACTCAGTTTGGGGTCAGGATGCTGAAACTCTTTCCAGCACTACTGACAGACTGTCAGCCCATCCCAAGCTTCTGTAAATAGCCATCAATCCGGCCTGCAGGACCTCAGACACACCCCAGTGGGACCTCCCAGGGTTGCTCATGTGTGTGCATCAGCTGTCAGCATATGCTCCACCCGGACAGAGGAGAGGGGAGAATGGGTGAGTTGGCATGACAAAGGTAGACACTCTGGCTGCAGTGGTGTCAAGACACTAAAACCCAAAGTGGGGCAAGGCTGGAGAACATCAACTCATGTGACAATACAAAAACTGCAGTAAACGCATCAGCTGCAATTAAATAGCAATAGAAATACACAGCACCAAAAAGTTGACTTCAGAAGCAGGAACATGTCCATTTTCACATGGACTCCCTTTTAAATTAAACACTAATACAACTGGTCTAGAAACTATAACAACGTCAGACCACAACTTTAAAGTTTGCCATTTATGTAAAGGACATTAATGTTGTTAAGGCATCTTTTTTAATGATTATAAGAATACACACGTATTAATGAGAATTATATACAATACAGAGTAGGTATGTGAATCTTTATATTAGCAATAAATTCATATTTATTAAAAGCCATACACATAGGTATAGCATTCTGTAGCAATATTCTTCACACAGTGACTTAAATATAGATGGGCAAAAAATGAAGATCAATTCTAAAAAGGAGCGCAGCACTCCTGTCGAGTCCAAACTGAATATAACGGTTATAAAATTTTTAACTAATACTCCAAAACTTTGGACCTGATATCTAGCCATTACATCTGTGGGCTATGGTCAGAGAACAGCTTTGGCATGTTTCCTTTTATTGAGTATTGAGAAGACAAAATAAATAACCAGAAAACAGTGTAAGGGCAGTTGTTGTGGCAGTCGAAAAACTTTTATACACAAGATGCTAGAAAACTTTCATGAAGCTTTGGATAATTCATGCCTTCAGAGATGGAACTACTTTTTCAGATGGAAGAATCTGTGGTTATGCAACACCATGAGTAGTCAAATACTGCCTGACTGCACATGTATACCACAAAACCTCAAGGAAAGTGTTGTATCATTAGTAAACCTCTCCTGACCGTCGCATACTACGACCTTTATTGTTAATGTATTTTATTGACAGAATTAAACATCAGCTCTCAGACCTTCCTTATATGTGTAATTTTTTCCAGTAAAGAGAAATATGTGGAAATTATTATCTATGATAATCACATGTTACAGAAATGGTATGCAGATGGTGTGCAGATGTTTTAAGACATTCGTACTTTTTAAAAGAGGAGAGTATTGCATGTTTATTTAATTAGCAGAAATGAATAAAGCATAACTTTTGTATGCAGTAACGTGCTCACCTGCAGCATGCCATATCCCTGATCCTCAATGGTCCCCTTGCAGGAGATATGAAGTCGTGTGAGCTGGGTAGACAAGCTGAGAGGAAAGAGAATTACAAGAACACTGTCATAGATGCAAAGCACCCCAGTCCTCTGGCAACCCAAATCGCTACAAGAAGAGAGATCTGGGTTGAATATTTGGAGGAGAGGACAGACGAGTTGACTATTTGTCTAGAGTATTTGTTTAAATCAGTTTGTCTTAATATCATGTGGAAGTTGTTCTGCGTCTCAGCAGCAGCGTTGTAGTGGAAATGCTGGGTATCTCATATAGTTAATAATCTATTCGGTCCTTAAAATAAAACTTTACATTTTAACTTTTGTTGCTGATACACATTAAAGTGAAGAGAAAGACAGACAGATAGGTAGTTAGCAAAGTCAAGGTCCAGCTATTTCCCCCCACACTAATCTAAACTGCTCAGTTAAATAGTTTGGTTTAAAAAGAGGAGCTAGGGCATCAGCACCACAAATTAATTTTCTCAAACATTACATCACGTGAAAATCTCTCATCCATCCAACACACCCTCTTCTGGTCACTAAAGGTGTCACTCAAGAGTCTATTATAGGCCCCATTTAAAATTAATTCATATCATTATATATAAAATTAACATTCTCTGTGCACCTTTTTTCATTTATATGCCATATAAATATAACTAATACGCCACTGGTTCCTCCATATTAACACCACTCCAGCATGCTTTTATCTTTATCTTAAATTTTCAATAAACCCCTGTAAGCTTAGATCATGCGGTTTGGGAAGTTGGGTGCTATATGCCTTCCCACTCTCATGACCACCATGAAAGAAGAAGCTTCATTCAAATGTGCCCTACAAATACTTGACCCTATTTACCATTCTGCTATACTGTTTGACACAAATGCTCCTTTCAAAACACATCACTGCATTTTACTCTGCACGCAAATGGCCCTCCCTACATATTCGCCATAATATCCATTGTTTCACTTTACAAGACTCTCCTTGGTTAGTTAGTTCCCTCCTTACTTATGGCACTTGGTACTGTTAGGCATAACACAAGGTTCTCGCTCTATATTCAACTAAAAGTTCCCAAATCAAATACCTCTTTTAGTTTGTCATAATTTCAGACTGCTGCTGCAAAGTGCTGGAAAGCCATTGCAAATAAGAATTTGTTCTTAATGCTCTTAACCTTTACAAGTAAAAGTCACTTCAGTTCTTACTTCAAAAGATCTTGCAACACTATGCATTTTTAAACTAATACCATTGAATGAGCCAGTTTTTTCACTGGCATCTCCACTTTTTTTTTTTTTTTTTTTTTAAATCTATGTATATAATATATATTTTTGTGATTAACTATGAAATAAATGAAATCTTTGCTCCAGTTTAATTACTAATGGAAGCTGTAAGAGTGCAGCCTGGGTTTTTATGTAATTCCAAGCCAAGCAGATCAGTGGTCTGAGATTTTAATAAGCTAAAAGACAAGTAGATCAACCTGATGTAAAGTAGATTTTTACTTCCTGCTCCTTCACTCAGTTTCCAGGCTGCACTGCCTGGGGAAGCAATTGGCCTGAGAGTCTACACAGTGCCACGCTTCATTTATCAAGCGAGCAGTGGGTTTGAAGGCATGATCTCACCGAGTGGATGGCACAAGATATGAGTGAGGCTCATAAACTGGTTTGCATGAAAAAAATTAAAATGAGCATTTTTGCTTCATAGGTCAACACACTCATTTTACATTTTCTTACACCACATAATACATTTGTATTAATATTTGAAATTACCTTTCCCATTTAAGAGAACTGTTCAGGCTTTGTCTTGTAAATGTCACGAGACCAGTGGGCTCTGAAAGTCAAACAATAACCATGTAAGTGCAAGCCTAAATAATGTGAAAACATAATGATAATTTACTTAAAAGTTTGAATGCCAGGCTTACTTTCAGTGGTGACTCTTCTGAAATAGCAAAGAAGAGTTCTGAGTTTTTCAATCTTTTGATGAGCGGATCCCTCAAACAATCTGCAAGCAAAAGAGACAAAGCATGCTATTAAAGATACTCAAATAGGGAAAAATGAGAGGGGCATTATGAGACATGATCATTTCTGCTGACCATCCTGATTTAGAGGCAATCTTAGCACAGGACGTCCACACAGTGTCTCATACCCTCACACACATGACTAATCCTAATGCTTGCTCACAAAGCACACTTCCCCTCAGTCAGGACAATAATCGTGGGGCTGCTGTCCTTAGGCTAAACGGTACACTTGTGTAAGACTGCATAAAGAATGACAGCCAGAGGAACACAACCGTCTTCGCTGAAAAGCCATTAGGGAGCTACTGGTCCACTTTAAAAGTCTGAAATAGCCAGGGTTAAAGTCTCCCTATGTGGCTTTCTGTATTTAGAACATCAGAGTCTTCCAGCTTCTGCCACTAAACTGAAGATGCATTCAAAGAATAAAAGAAATAAAAGAAAATAAATCAATAAAAGACTAAAAAGCAAATAAAACAAAATGGCGAAAGGATATCTGATGCATTAAAATCCCATCAGGGAGAAAAAAAAATCTGGCAGGGTATATTTTCTTTATAGAATTCATTTAAGTACATGGCTCAGGAGGCAAACTATCTTTAGTGTACGCTGCTGATGTATGAAAACAAATCATTGCTTAAATACACATTTATACATTTGTGATATCAGGTTAATAAATCATTTACCTTACTTAGCAAACTCCAAAACTTGTCAAAATGGTATTCATATTATAAATATTAAAGATTCCTAGAATACCATTATTTCACTCATTTACTCACTTATTTATTCATATTTAGTGATCACTTTAGTGCACCACTCGGCATGAGGAAAGGATCGCAGGACACCATACACACACACATTCACACACAGGGGCAATTTAGTGTTGCCAACCCTCCTACTGGCATGTTTCTGGGACGTGGCAGGAAACTGGAGAACCCGACAAACATTTACCCGAGCTCAAGAACAAACCAGGAACACCCTGGAGCTGTGAGGCTGCGATGCTACACACTGCGCCACAGTGCCATCTTAATACCATTCTGATCCAGCTAATTTTAGAAAAGACTAACCTGACATACAGTGCTCTCCACTAATATTGGCACCCTTGGTAAATATCAGCAAAGAAGACTGTGAAAAATTGTCTTTATTGTTTAACCGTTTTATCTTTTGTTAAAAAAAAAATATATATATATATATATATATATATATATATATATATATATATATATATATATATATATATATATATATCTTTGTTTATCAAAAAATATATATATATATATATATATATATATATATATATATATATATATATATATATATATATATATATATATATATATCTTTGTTAAATAAAGGTGTGCAACAATCATTGGCACCCCTATGAATTCATATGAGAAAAAATATATTTTAAGTATTTTAAGTATATTCCCATTGATATTTTTCATTTTTTTTAGTACACCTGGGTGACTAGGAACAGGAAATTGTTCAACCATGACTTCCTGTTTCACAGGGGTATAAATATGAGATAACACTTAGTCATTCATAACAATGGGTAAGACCAAGGAATATAGCTGTGATGTGCAGCAAAAGGTTGTTGAGCTTTACAAAATGGGAAGTGGCTATAAGAATATAGCACAAGCATTGAAAATGCCCATTTCCACCATCAGGGCAATAATTAAGAAGTTCCAGTCAACTGGAAATGTTATGAATCAACCTGGAATTGGACGTGTGTCTATATTATCTCAACTCACTGTGAAGAGGATGGTACGAGTGGCCAAAAAATCTCCAAGGATCAAAGCTGGATAATTGCAGAAGTTAGTTGCGTCTTGGGGTCACAAAGTCTCCAAAACTACAATCTGAAGTCACCTACATCACCACAAGTTGTTTGGAAGGGTTTCAAGAAAAAATCCTCTACTCTCTTCCAAAAATAAAAAATCAAGCGTTTTCAGTTTGCCAGACACTACTGGAACTTCAAATGGGATCGGGTTCTATGGTCAGATGAAACAAAAATAGAGATTTTTGGCAATAAACACCAGAGGTGGTTTTGGCACACACAGAGAGGTAGCCATATGGAAAAGTACCTCATGCCCACGGTTAAATATGGTGGTGGTTCTTTAATGTTTTGGGGCTTTTTCTCTGCCAGAGGACCTGTACAATTTGTTACGATACATGGTATCATGGACTTTATCAAATATCAACAGATATTAAATGAAAACCTGACTGCCTCTGCCAGAAAGCTTAACAAGGGCCATGGTTGGATCATCCAGCAGGACGAAAACATACATCAAAATCAACACAAAAATGGTTTACTGACCACAAAATCAAGGTCCTGCCCATAGAAAACCTGTGGGGTGAACTGAAGAGGAGAGTCTGCCAGCGTTTGAAGGATCTGGAGAGATTCTGTATGGAGGAATGGTCTCAGAACCCTTGCCATGTATTCTCCAACCTCATCAGGCATTATAGGAAAAGACTCAGCTGTTATCTTGGCAAAAGGAGGTAGCACAAAGTATTGACTAAAAGGGTGCTAATAATTGGTGCACACCTATATTTAACAAATTTTGTTTTTTTTGTTTGTTTTTTTGGATAAACCTGTGTTTTGTTTGCAATTCTTTGATATCCATGAGAGCAGAGTATTTTTGTGATTTTTTTTTTTTAACAAAAGTTCAAAGTTTAAACAATAAAGACAATTTTTCATAGCCTTCTTTGCTTATATTTACCAAGGGTGCCGATATTAGGGGAGGGCACAGTAAGTAATACTACAACCCTAAAAGACCACCACATACCTTAAAATCAACCTTTTCTCCATAAGAAATTTTGCACAAGAGACAATAACCTCTCTTTAGTGGTGCCCCTTAATTTCTAAAGGAAAAAAAAACTGGCATGCCAATATTTAGCATAATCTAACTACATCTCTGAGTTCCAGTCTATCCATCATGTCACAGAAGAAAAAAAAGACATTGACAGGTCTGCTAAATAAGCAATCTCTAAATTGGCTAGTGCTGGACTGCAGTAAACTGTAAACTGATGGACAGTCATTCAATTAGACTAGGCTGCACCATAACGATCTGCATGTCTGGAATCTCCGCTGTCTTTGGAAAACTTGTTTACTATTGGCTGGTTCTTGCCATGGAGCAGAATGAGAAGCTGATGCACTGGCTGAAGTCTGTGTCCCTTTGCTGCGCTCATCTAAATAAGCCATCTGACTTAATGCTGCAATCACTCAGGCAATCACAATCCAACGCACTTTAGCCATCTTTAGCCAGGGGAGATAAAACCCAAAACAAAGAAATGACTATAATGGGAGTGTAGGGTAATGCAGCTGTGTCTGGCATTGTCCATGTGCAGTGTCTATGAGAAAGTACTTGAAGCAACATTCTTGATGGATGCTGTTTTCTTTGTGCATAAAATGAATATCCCTCTTCACTACACAAAATGCTTTATTTACACATAGACCAGTGATATCCACCTGGCCAGGGAATGTATTTTACTAACTTAAAACCAAAGGTGGTATATTAGATTCCAAGAGAAACTGGATAATGTCTAATAAGAAATGTGCAAGCATTGCTGGTCTCTAATGATATCTTAACAACATTTTAACCTATGTGAATTCAATAAGCCTCAATATTATTGTGAACAGACACCCCAAACATGATCACCTGGTATAAATGGATTAAAGAAAAAAAAAAAAATTTAAATAAAAAAAAGGAAAAAGTAAGCCAAACTGTTATAACCATCTGCAACAGTAAAACGTTAATTCATTAGTGCAGAAATAAAAAAAAATAAGAAGAACTGAATATGAATTCAGACTGGATGAAATCTGTAGAAAGCTTCATAGAGAAATACAGTAATGTGTGTATACATACATATATACATATATATATATATATGTGTGTATGTGTGTGTCTATATATATATATATATATATATATATATATATATATATATATATATATATACACACACACATACATACATATATATATATATATATACACACACACACACACACACACAGTATCTCACAAAAGTACACCCCTCACATTTTTGTAAATATTTTATTATATCTTTTCATGGGACAACACTGACGAAATGACACTTTGCTACAATGTAAAGTAGTGAGTGTACATCTTGCATAACAGTGTAAATTTGCTGTCCTCTCAAAATAACTCAACACACAGCCATTAATGTCTAAACTGCTGGCAACAAAAGTGAGTACACCCCTAAGTGAAAATGTCCAAATTGGGCCCAAAGTGTCAATATTTTGTGTGGCCACCATTATTTTCCAGCACTGCCTTAACCCTGTTGGGCATGGAGTTCACCAGAGCTTCACAGGTTGCCACTGGAGTCCTCTTCCACTCCTCCATGACGACATCACAGAGCTGGTGGATGTTAGAGACCTTGCGCGCCCCCACAGATGCTCAATAGGGTTTAGGTCTGGAGACATGTTTGGCCAGTCCATCACCTTTACCCTCAGCTTCTTTAGCAAGGCAGTGGTCGTCTTGGAGGTGTGTTTGGGGTCGTTATCGTGTTGGAATACTGCCCTGCGGCCCAGTTTCTGAAGGGGGGGGATCATGCTCTGCTTCAGTATGTCACAGTACATGTTGGCATTCATGGTTCCCTCAATGAACTGTAGCTCCCCAGTGCCGGCAGCACTCATGCAGCCCCAGACCATGACACTCCCACCACCATGCTTGACTGTAGGCAAGACATACTTGTCTTTGTACTCCTCACCTGGTTGCCGCCACACACGCTTGACACCATCTGAACCAAATAAGTTTATCTTGGTCTCATCAGACCACAGGACGTGGTTCCAGTAATCCATGTCCTTAGTCTGCTTGTCTTCAGCAAACTGTTTGCGGGCTTTCTTGTGCATCATCTTTAGAAGAGGCTTCATTCTGGGATGACAGCCATGCAGACCAATTTGATGCAGTGTGCGACGTATGGTCTGAGCACTGACAGGCTGACCCCCCACCCCTTCAACCTCTGCAGCAATGCTGGCAGCACTCATACATCTATTCTGCAAAGCCAACCTCTGTATATGAGGCTGAGCACGTGCACTCAACTTCTTTGGTCGACCATGGCGAGGCCTGTTCTGAGTGGAACCTGTCCTGTTAAACCGCTGAATGGTCTTGGCCACCATGCTGCAGCTCAGTTTCAGGGTGTTGGCAAATTTCTTATAGCCTAGGCCATCTTTATGTAGAGCAACAATTCTTTTTTTCAGATCCTCAGAGAGTTCTTTGCCATGAGGTGCCATGTTGAACTTCCAGTGACCAGTATGAGACAGTGTGAGAGCGATAACACCAAACTTAACACACCTGCTCCCCATTCATACCTGAGACCTTGTAACACTAACAAGTCACATGACACCGGGGAGGGAAAATGGCTAATTGGGCCCAATTTGGACATTTTCACTTAGGGGTATACTCACTTTTGTTGCCAGCGGTTTAGACATTAATGGCTGTGTGTTGAGTTATTTTGAGAGGACAGCAAATTTACACTGTTATACAAGCTGTACACTCACTACTTTACATTGTAGCAAAGTGTCATTTCGTCAGTGTTGTCCCATGAAAAGATAACAAAATATTTACAAAAATGTGAGGGGTGTACTTTTGTGAGATACTGTATACACACACACACACACACACACACACACACACACACACACACACACACACACACACATATCATATACATATATATGTGTAAATAGATGTCTGTGCACTGTATAGAGCTCAGTAACACATCAGTGTGTTTTAGTTCGCTTTTAAAGACCTGAGATCCTATAGTGGCTTAATATACAGCTGTAGCATGAGACAGAAAAGACCCTTCTACAAATTCCTCCTACAAGCAGAAAAACAGTGATAAAATCCCCAAATGCAGAGCTACAGAGATTTGGAAAAGAATTCCAGAGTGTCTTTTCTTTTGTTAGGATTGGTTTTATTATACTTATACTTTTTTATTATACTTATTATATTTACAATGTAACTGATTTTAGATAAAAAGATTTAAGAAAAAAAAAAGATCAGATTTAAAAAAAAAATCTATTTTTTTAGATTTTAAAAAAAAAGGAAAAAAAAGAAAGCTTAGTAGTTTTTAAAGAAGTATCGGAATCGGCTGATACTCAAGGTTTCATTATCGGTATCAGAAAAGAAAAAGTGGTATGGTGCCATCTCTATATTTAGGCTGTGAGACAAGCTTCTTATATTATAGTCACAATTCAGGTTTCTCGAGATGTATTTAATTTCATTGTACACAATGTGCTGCATGGAAATTACTAATAATATTAAACTTTACTTCATTCTTGGAATGAACATGCTGGAGTCACCTGTATTCTCAAAGTGAATAGAATTTTTCACCTGTTCCCGCCAAATAACTGAAGGCCACATATTAATTATGATGTTCTCACAACATATTAAGTCATTGGCTCAAATTACACAATTAGTTACATAATAAGTTGTGGCCACAAGATACTTCATTTATATTATATTAACACGTGGCCGCAATATACTAATTCATGTCCATGCTATATTAAAAAATAACTATCATGACACCTCAGCCGCTCTTTTCAGAGCACAACAAAGAGCAGCAAATTCAACTGGGAATAAAAAGTGAGGTTTTGAAAATGTGACACCACTGCAGGCTCACTGATTTACTACTTTCCCTGCTGCTACAGTACATATGGTGAGAAACCTCACCATATGTACTGTAAGAATAAAATATTTCTTTCCTGGGACAATTCAGTATTCATGCATGAAACTTGAAGTTAATCATCACTACCCTCTTATGGAAAATAACTATTGATATTAAGTATATATTTGACTTATATATTGATATAAGTCAAAATATATCAAAAGTTTTTAAAAAACCTGAATATTTAAGTGAATTAAATTTAAATATTCCCAAGCAATTGCCATTTAGCTGCACAAACACTGGAAAAGGGTATTTGGGCAGTCTGGATCTGGTAAACTTTAATTAAATTGTCAGTGTGAATGAATGAGTGAAAAAAAATTCTGCACCGTAAATCAGTTCGAGTTACACTTTCTCTTTAAATGAGCTGAAATACACAAAGATATGGACCACTTCGAAGTGGCTATGAGTTTATATATTGAGGTAAATTGTGAAAGTAAGTCTCTGTGATGAGAAACCATGAAATGTGCGAGCAAGCTAAATGTCTTCTAAGATCAATATCTGTACCTTCCAATATATAAGAGCTTTCAAGAGCAGTGATGCCTTGAGTAATGATAAGAAATGGTGAGTTACCTGTAGAAATTAATCTCAGGGTAGTTGTAGTACTCAGACTTGCGTGAGTTGCGCCTGGGGAACGTACAGAAGAAGGCGTTGGCCAGCAGGCAGGCAATTTGTTCCTGGGACAGAGTCAGGGACTGATTCATGTTCTGCTTAAGCAGGGGGATTGGCTGCAAAGATGGGAAGGAAAGAGAAAGAGAGGGAGGAAAATGTAATTAGTTTAGCAACTGACCAAACAGGATGGCGGAATTACATTAAGCAAATGGCCAGGAGTAATTACAGCACCCTGCTGAATTTTACCATAAGCCAGCAGCAGGCATCAAGTGCTATTCATCTTCCCTGAACGGACTTAAAGACCCTCTTAAGGCCAACACACATGACTAATCAATAGAAGCATTAATAACCAGTACATATAGTGCAGCTTAGCCAGAAAGACCTGAGTTTTCCTTTTTAATCTGTAAATACTTGACCTTCCTCATGGCCAGATTTATACATCTTTCTATGGTATGACTGTAGAGCAAGTAATAAAGGAGATGATCTTCCGGTTTATAACTAAAAATTATTTACATAAATCAATAACTGCCTTCTTGCTTATTAAAGAAAGTTGGGATGATTTCATTATTCCAGTATAACTAATCTACTGTATGATTAGTTATACTGTGTATATACTCTATAGTCTGATGGAAGCCACAGACAAAGCCAATGTGTACATGTAAGAAGAAATAAGGAGCAAAACCCCTGCCTTGAAGCCTCTGAAACTTCCTGTGTATCCCTATAAACTCTATAGAGGAGAAGTGCTACTCTTATTGATCTGTTGAGTTCAGCTCTCACTCATGCTAAGGCCAAAACATTTGAGATGTAATAGATTTATGCGATGGCATGTGATACTTAAAAGTATTATTCAGAATTAACAGATAATGTGTTCTAAATGTATACAAATATTGATAAGAATAGCAGGCACACTATTAGTTTTTTTTTTAATAGAAAGTTTGCCTTTAGAAAGGTTCACAAGGCATCTGGTTTAGAGTAGAGATGTGCATCAGGACTGGGATCCCACAGGATCTGACAAAAAAGACTTGTGAGTCAAAGGTTTTTATTTTCATGGTAGTGTGAGCGAGCAGTCAGATACAGTGTTGTGAAAAAGTATCTGCTGATTTCTTCAGTTTCTGTGTACATCTCATACTAAACTGTTTCAGAAATTAAAACAAAATCTAAGATAAAACAAAGGCAACCTGAGTAAACACAAAATACAGTTTTTAAATGATAATGTTATTTATTGAAGCAAAAAAGTTATCCAGTACCAATTGGGCCTGTATGAAAATGTATTTTCCCCCACAGTTACTAACTCCCCATATCTATTAAACTTTATTCATAATGGGGTTCAGCTGGACTAGACGCAACCAGGCCTGATTACTGCAAACCCTGTTCAATCAAATCAACAGTTAAATAGAACTATTTAAACAGCATGAAGTTGGTTAAAAGGTCTTACCCAGTAACACACTATGCCAAAATTGAAAGAAATTCCAGAAAGGATGAGGAAGAAGGTTACTGAAATACATCAGTTTAGGAAGGGTTACAAAGCTATTTCAAACGCTCTGGGACTCCAAAGAACCACAGTGTCCAAATAGAAAAACTCTGCGCAGTAGTGAATCTTCCCAGAAGTGGCCGACCTTCCAAAAGTCCTCCAAGAGCACAGCAACTACTCATCCAGCAAGTCACAAAAGAGCCAAGAACAACATCAAAGGACCTCTTGGATCAATAAAGGCCGATGTTCACTATCAGAAAGACACTGGGCAAAAATGGGATCCATGGAAGAGTGGTGAGGTGAAAACCACTGCTAACCCAGAAGAACATTAAGGCTCATCTGAATTTTGCCAAAACACACCCTGATAATCCTCAAACCTTTTGGGAGAATGTTCTGTGTATTGATGAGTCGAAAGTGGAACTGTTTGGAAAACAGGGGTCCTGTTACATCTGGCATAAACCAAACAGAGAATTCCACAAAAAGAACATCATACCTATGGTCAAGCATGGTGGTGGCAGTGTGATGGTGTGGGGATGCTTTGCTGCTTCAGGGCCAGGGCAATTTGCAATAATTGAGGGAAACGTGAATTCTGATCTCTAGCAGAAAATCCGGTCCGTGTCCGGTCTTTAGTCCGTAAGTTGAAACTCAAGCGGAACTGGATTATGCAGCAAGACAATGATCCAAAGCACAGGAGTAAATCCTAGTCCTAGAAATAAGTGAAAGACTAAAGGTGCTGCTAAAGGTGGCACAACCAGATTTTAAATTTAAGGGGGCAATTAGTTTTTCACATGGGTGACGGGTGTTGAATAACTTTTTTTGCTTCAATAAAAAATATAAATAAATAAAAACTGTATTGTTTTGCACTGTTGCCTCAGGTTGCCTTTATTTTATTTTGTATTTTGTTTGAAGATCTAAAACTATTTAATATGAGATATACAAAAAAAAACAGAAGAAATCAGGATGGGGCAAATACTTTTTCACAGCACTGTATGAATCTTGCAGGACAAAGACCAAATTGATTAAAACGAACGTGTGACTCTGCATGATGATTTACAGCATGCTTAATAACAGCCTGGTCAGGGTCTCAGTCTTTTAAATTAGGCTACTAGTTTGTTTATATTTTGGGGAAACAGAACTAACTAAATTTAGTAGAAAATATTGCGGGAAGGTACAAAAAAAATAATAAAAACTCCCGCGCACATCTCTCGTTGAGACCAGTTATATTGAGGCCAGTTATGAACTCGAGTGATGTAGCTGAGGTTGAGGAACTGTCAGAGTCAGAATACACAGACCATGCTGACAGTACAGGTATTTCTACATCTGTTCCAGACAGTGGTACTGTGTTACACCATCTAGCAAACACTATGTTTATTTAGAATATGAGCGAAAAGGAAAAATTCTGGACAGACTATTTCTTATATTGGGATCACAAATGTAAATTTTCTATAATATTTAAAGACGTTTAAAAAGCAGTACATTATAAGGTCAAGTTGAAAACACTATTATAAAATGCACGCTTGGTTTTGGAAACAGTTGGCAAATAATTCTCAAGGAGCAGTTTTTAAGCCTCATGGTAGCAAAGCAGGTGCTGGATGGTTTTCTTTGGCCTCCATTAGCTCTGCTCCTAATGAGGCTAGTGCAGATGAGGCAGAGTACTTCACTAACCACCTCCTTCACCCAGCAGCCCTGAGAGCCTGTTAACAGAGAACAGCCTCACATACACGCACACATGCCTGCCAGCACTTTCATCCAACTCTGTCTGTGTACCAAGCATCTTCTTTTTAATAATGAGAGAGTGTGTAAATACAGTAACTACTGTACCCTACTCTAAAGTGCATGTTTACAGGACTTACCTGGGTACAAATTTTGGGAGCGCTCAGGGCTAATGTTACCATCTTTGGCAGCATAACATCAAACAGATACTGTGCCTCTGTGTGTTCCAGGCCCTGTGGATGAGAAATTAAGGGTTTACTAGCTGTATTAACTGTAGTGGTCACAAGAGCCTAAGCGTAATTGCTCATCTTTGAGTGAATTTAAACCATACAACTGAAGGAACTAAAAGACACATACAAAATCTAAATATTTTTTATAGACACTGACAGTATGTGAACAGAGTGTGGATGAGTACACATAAACATACATCACTGCACTTGTATGAAAGGGCAAGTGTCTTCTTCAAAGACTCACCCTGAAAGACTAACTTGATTTTACCAGGGTAGGAAAATAAAGATAAAGCATTTTCTGTACTTGTAAAAAATAAAATAAAATAAAATAAATAAATAAATAAATAAACAAATAAATAAATTGTTGGAAACAAACAGTACTTGCATGCACCCATTTCTTCATGTGAAAATTGTGAAATTGGTTATCTTAATATTAAATTAAACATGATCTGACATTTAATTTATCTTAGCTTAAATGTGTTAACTATGGGAGAAAAAAAATCTAGATTATGTCCATCACTCAGTTTCTCTGACTTGTTAGTGAGATAATTCAACAGCTAATAACAGCTTCATGTGTAAGAATGTGCATGGTGGGTAAAAAAACGAGGTTCTCTGGGTGCTTTGTCCCCCACTCCTGAAAATTTCCCAGGTTTGAATAAGTGTTTGTGTGTATATGTGTGTATAGGTGTCTAATCCCCTTCAACTGACAGGGGAGCTGTTCAGGGCATATTCCTGCCATCATGGCCTCTAGACCAATTGTGACCCTGAATGGATGATGAACTACTATGTAAATCACTATAACTTACTGTGCAATGCGGAAATTAAAAAGAAATTTATGTATCACATAAGTTTAATTTCTTACAGTTGCAATCGAAATTATTCAACCCCTATTGCAAATCAGGTTTATTGTCAAAATTTACAGACTTTCAGCTGTTTGCAGTGAACAAATCAAACAAAAGCAATTGAAATAGTTCAACACAACGAATGCTTCAAGTGGTTTCCCCAAATTCAACTGAAAATGCAACTTATAATGACTTCTCCAGTCTCAAAATTATTCAACCCCCTGAATGGAATCCCCCATAACAGCACAAATATGCAAAACAGGAGTTGTCTCAAGCACCCCTGATGCAACTAATCAAGGGCTTCATTAATTGCACCAGGTGTGCTTGAGCTGAAACACATGAAATACCTGAACTGGCTAGGGGTTTGCTGAGTGTCATGTTTGACTGCATGTTAGAAATATGGCTAGGTCAAAAGAATGGTCCAAAAAGTTAAGAGAAGATATCATCGCCCTTCACAAACAAGGAACAGGTGATGCTCTGGGTCTGCTTTGCATCCTCTGGCACTGGAAACCTGCAGCGTGTGGAAGGCAAGATGGATTCATTGAAGTATCAGGAAATCCTAGGCTGTCTGTGAGGAAGCTGAAGCTTGGGCATCACTGGACCTTCCAACAGGACAATGATCCCAAGCATAACTCAAATTCCACCGATGCTTGGTTGCAGAATAAGTCCTGGAAGATTCTACAGTGGCCATCAGTCACCTGACTTGAACCCCATAGAAAATCTCTGGTGGGATTTGAAGAAGCCGGTTGCAGCATTCAAACCCAAGAATATTACTGAATTGGAGGCCATTGCTCATGTGGAATGGGCTAAGATTCCTCAGGAACACTGTCAGAAGCTGGTGTCTGGCTATGCATCTCGTTTGCAGCAGGTCATAAAAGAAAAAGGGTGCTCTACTAAGTACTGAAGATGCTTGCCATGAAGGGGTTGAATAATTTTGAAACTGGAGAAGTCATTATAAGTTGCGTTTTCAGTTGAATTTGGGGAAACCACTTGAAGCATTTGTTGTGTTGAACTACTTCAATTGCTTTTGTTTGATTTGTTCATTGCAAACAGCTGAAAGGCTGTGAATTTTGACAATAAACCTGATTTGCAATGGGGGTTGAATAATTTTGATTGCAACTGTATATCCTGGCTACAAGTATACATCACTCTTACACTATGCTGTAAATGTGGATTAAAAACAAACCAGCATAGTATAAAACATTGTCTGTAAAAGCTATGCATGCTATTATAACAAAGCAGTAATCACAAGCAATCACTGTTCAGGTAAAAAATAATAATAATGATAATAAAAAAAAATAAAATAAATAAATTAAAAAAAAAGTTAACCTTTTATTTCATTTTCATAAATTTAAAAGCTCTCAAATAAAAGCAACCTCCTAGGAAAAAAAGCCTGAAGAACAATATCAGAGTCCTTTCATATCTGTAGAGACTGTAACAAATAAAGATCTCATGAACAGAGGTTACAGAAACACTATTGTGCAATATCAAACAAACCCTCAACGGGGAATGACATCACTGGAGTGGAAATAAGAAGAGTGGGCTTTGGAAAGCTTTCAGTTCACTTTTGCCACAACTAAAATAAAGTCAACCACCCACACCACCCATCATACACACACACACACACACACACACAGAAACAAATAGCACTCCTTTGCTATAACCACTCCCGTTCGGAGGGATTTTGAGCTGCACTAGCTGGCTCAGCAGTCATGTGTGATTACTGTAAAAACCAAAACGCTGATTTTTTTCCTCACAGTGATTTACAGCGCACTTATTTACAAACATATCGGCGGCGATGGTCACTGTGATCAGTTAACGGCCTCATTTCATCAAGGTTACTGGGCATGGTTGGCTGATTAAATGGGATTCCTGGAACAGACGGGAACGGCTAAGGGGCTAAATGGAACTTCTGGACAGGAAGCACTGACTGACATTTTTGCCAAGGAGCATTTATATGGCTGCAAAGAAGGCCTGACTAAACACTGTCATAAGTAATGACCCAGCTGACATCATAAAACGCTCCTCTGGGCATAATGAATTTGGTTGGCTGACAGGGCGTACGAGACACTGCTGAAGTAGCAAGAGTTAGAGCTTTCTAAATCAAAGCATCCTCATTTCCACATTCTGCCCATGCAGCTCAGAGAACTGGCCAGACTAACATGCTTTTCATCTCTACCCCCTTCCCACTACACCTCTGAGAATGGTAGCTGAGGCCGAAGGGAAGCCACATCTTAATAGGTATTCCTGCGGCATGGGTGGTTTCGGAAACCGTCTGACAGTCAAATTACCATTTGCTTAACTCGTTTCTCTAAAGCATGGTGCAGTGAAACTCAGATTGGAAATCCCACTAAGAAAGAAAATAGGGTGAGAAGTATTCATATAAATGCTTTATGTTAGGCTTTCGACAGAGCAGGCAATGCTGACATTTATCAGACACCACCTCAGTGACACTTCCATTTCAGCCACGCTTTCACAACAATTTTACAAGACAGGTCCTCATTTGTATTTTTGCTTCTTTCCATTGCCATTACACGTGGGCTGTCAATCAAAGACCCTTGCCACAGTTCTTGTATACGAGTCGTGCGCAATTGCTCTAAATTTAATCAAGTCCTTTAAGCTTCAGAGTAAGGTGTAGGGTTTGCATTTTTAAAAAGGAACCCTACTTAAGCATTTAAACATACACTAAAACGGATATCTGTTTCGCTGAAACAATATCAAAACGGTCTAAAAAAACCCCAAAAAAAAAACCCAAATCAATTATTTAGGGAGCAATCATGTTTTCTTTCGCAAAAGCATTAGAACAAGTTCCAGCTTTCTAATCTGAGATGCTAGTGCCCTCTGTTGATTAAATGAAGATGAAGCAAAATCTGAGAACTTAATGCATGCAGTCACAAAGCTGTTGACACCAAACCAATGATATCTAAGTAGAATTACAGAAAAGAAGAAGTGAGGCATTTAGTGGTTGCAGAAAAAGAGAAAGGAAAGACAGAAAGCACATACACTGCCCAAGCTGTGAAAGCCACAATCAGAGATTTCTGAACTAGTCCATTTTGGAAAACAGTGAAAGACATCCAAGCACTGAATGTTTGGTGTAACAGTGACAGAAACATCACTCAAGAATATAAATAGTTTGGTTACACTTTATTGTAACCTGTTATTTCACTTCACAATGACAAATAGTAAGCAAAGATATAATACAGGAAATGGAAAGAATAACTCATTTGGTACAGTGTGTAGCGTTGCCACTTCGTGTCCATGTGGGTTTCCTCTGGGTTCTTCAGTTTCCTCCTACATCCCAAAAACATGCTAGTAAGTGGACTGGATATACTAAATTACCTATATAAATTAGTGTGTCAATGTGTATGTGTATGATTTCCTGCAACGGACTGCAACGTCCCATCCAAAGTGTATTCCCAAGTCATGCCCAGCATTCCTGGGATAGGCTCAGAATCTGCTGTGACCCAAATTAGGATAAACTCCTTGGTTGGGACTGAACTTAAAAAGACATACTTCATTAGAGTAAACTGCACTTTGCTAATGGTTTTGATTAGGCTCCTTATAGATTTAATGGCCCACTTTAATTAATGTGCCATAAAATGACATAGCCAGCTGTTGATCTATGCAACGATGACATTTGCCAGTAAAATTATTAAAGCAGGAAGGAGAAATGCTGAACTCTTGGCAGACACCCACGGCTTGATTAATGAAAATAACTGGCTGGCAAAAGAAATGGCTTTTTATTATTAGTCTAAGATGTGACATAATTCACCACCTTCCACTTATAGTACAGGGGAGAATAATTCAGATCACAAAAAAATGGTGTTTAAGCTGACTGCATCCTAATGCTGAATTTTGAGATTTAATTCAAAACTTAATCAGTTTGCTTTGAGGAACCAATTCATTTAGGGCCGTCCTGAGTTGAACTTAAAATAGCCTTCCAGAAGACATGCTACCAATAGTCTGGGTACTTAAAAAAAAAAAAAAATATCAATAGGAGGATAGAAACTCACAAGGGGATTCCAATTTAAAATTAATTATCTATAATCTGTGGTTAATTGTCTAATAGAACAGGTCTATCTGTGCATTAATGTTTAGCTTCAGTATAAATCCTTATTTATTAAGGTGCCATTATCAAAGTGAGCCTAAAATCCATCTGTTGAATGTGTTTACTGGCAGTAAGCAGGTAAACAGGGCGCCTCTCTCCTGCCAGCTGTTGCTCGTCACACTGAATGCCCACCTCTGTGTTAATTGGTTGGTGCTTGATTCCACTGAGCCTCCAGGGAACAGGCACCAGAAGGGCCAGACACAGACTGCTGAGTGTGCAGCCACTCTCAGGCTAAACTGCGCCGTCACTGTGACTGAACAAAGCAATGGCCTTTAACTGTGGCACTAAATTAACGCCAGACAGAAACTTCATCAAAGGCACTCTTTAGGAGCGCATTACATAAACTACTTCATCTGTCTGCTCTGGGAATCTGTTAGTTCTATAGACAATGAAACGAACACTTCGCACTTCATTGTATTCTTTGTGGCAGCACCAACTAAGCATAATTTTAGTTGTTTTTTTCTTTTTCTTTTTGTGAAGTCATTTTCAGGTTACAGTATTGCATTACCTGTATACTTGAATTATACTTCATTTCACTAAGTATAAGTGCCTATATTTTCAGCTCGCATGTATCTGTTAAATGCAGTGAGTACTGCAAAGATAAAAAAAAAAAATCATCCTGATTCATTTTCCACTAGCATTATTAAATGAAAATGATAAACAATCTGCATGAATTCAAATTTCAGCCATGAACAATACTTCATATATACAATTACAGAGTACACTTACAGAGATATGAGATCACTGTATAAATATTATTTGAATGACTATACATATATACTTACACACAGTACTGTGGAGAAGTTTTAGGCACCCTACTTTTTTTTAGTACAAACTTTGTAATAGATTTTTTATTTTATGACTTACACATTATCAAGTCAGTAAAAAAAAAACATTTTAGATTCCCAAACATTAGTTTTCTAGCACAAAATTAAATGTTACAGAAAAATGTTTGTTAGTCTTAAAGAAAGCATCATATTATGTAAGAGACACTTTTCAGACAAAAAACACAATGAAGGCTGCTGGGTTTTGCTGCAAAAATAAGAAACAAGTGTGAAAGTCAAAGTCTCCAGAAGAACTGTGGCTGGTTCTGCAAGATGCTCAATAAAACTTACCAGCTCATTTCCTTATTAAACTGGACAAATTGTACCGGAGACTACTATTTTTAATTTTTTTGTCACACCAAATATTGACTTTGTTTCAAAAACTAGTCTGTTTACTGCTCTGTATGCTTTTTTTTTTTTTAATGTAGAAACATTTCATTTCATTATTTTGATGGAATCTTTGCACTACAGCATTTCTTTGCATGTGCCTAAAACTTTTGCACAGTACTGTATATATCATGGTCTGTCTGAATACTTGATTCTGATTGGCTGGAAGGTATGTGTTCAAACGGCTGAATGCCAAGGTACTTCCAGTCAGTTTAATCACCATTCTAAATTAATGCGCTGCCTATAAACAACTGTAAACATAGTAATATACAGTTACAGTTGCATACAGTGGTTAAACTCACAGCTTCATTATTTGTAGAGACGCAGCACAGACACAGGTAATTTACACACACGCACACACACTCTCGCTCTGTAATACCCATGTATAATAATTCATTCAAATAAATGTAATCTTATTGCACCACTTTATCTCTGTGTATGATTTAGAGTGGGCAGAATTCTAAATCCAACAACCTGTTAGAGAAATAACTGACGAAAATTAAACAATATTTTTTATCCTTTCAGTCAGCTTTAACTTGTCAATGCTGGCAAGTGAGCATGGTATAAGCCCTTCGCATCAGGTGGTTCTTTGCCTCCACGTCGTGCATTAAAATCGTGTAATGCACACCTAGCTGTGGATTATCCCTTACATATCCATCAATCAATCAGTTAGTTAGCTGAATAAAAACTAAAAAAAGTTAGTTGACTTTCTGGATGAGAACAGCGGCTTTGAACTGAAAATATTTTTTTTTGTGCTACATGACAAAGCAACCCTGCAGCCAGGAACTTTAATGCACTCACACAGATAAATCACCAAGAAACAGGCAGTTACTTACATCAGTGCAGAGAACATTCAGAGCTGTGAAGTCCCATCTCTTTGCGTGTGCTGCATTGTATGTCAATATTGCTTCCTGTAAAGTTAAAGATTACTTTAGAATAGGCAGTTTTTAATGCTAAAATAATAAACATATTCACAGACACTGAACAATAAAAATGGAAATAAACAGATGCAATGAAATCAAAGGAAAAAAAGAAAAGCAATCATAAAATCTAACCAATTTAAAAATCCTCAAAATGAACCGTGCTGTAACAATGTCGCCATCTTCTGGTGACCAAAAATACTTTGAAAGGACAACTTTAAAAAAACAAACAAACAAACAAAAAAAACAGAATAATTGCTGTAAAGTTTCACAAATCTGAATCAGTACACCAGTCCTCACATTTATGATTGAGCTGCTTCAGAAGTGGTTTCTAGGCAACAATTAGGAGGCAATAATGACTGAATGGATAGTCTTCCCTGTATCTGTAATGTCTGATACCGTGTGCATTTTTTCTTCAGTGCTATTATATAAATAATTATTCAATAATTAAATAACTCATACTGCGCATTTCTCCCTTACCCTTTCTTCCTTAATGCTTTATTG
Source organism: Cranoglanis bouderius (assembly GCA_023630585.1). Lineage (NCBI taxonomy): Eukaryota > Metazoa > Chordata > Actinopteri > Siluriformes > Cranoglanididae > Cranoglanis > Cranoglanis bouderius. Next base: position 18,144,283 of record CM042536.1, on the reverse strand, counting down.
CGTCCCTCGGGGTCAAGGCCAGTGGAATAACACACATTGCTGAATGACCAATTCCACACACTGAATTTTTTATTCTCTTCTATAACCATACAGTAGAACAATAATAGCACCAAAATACAGGGTGTCCCAAAAGTGTCCATACATAGGAGAAATTAACACTTTTTAGCAAATGTCTTCCAAAATCTTTCTTCCCCCCCCAGATAGCCTTTAAGAATACCTTTGACAAAAGATGAACGTATTGAAATAATTCTCATGGCTGGATCAGGAAGCTGTCACAGGTTGCGATGGACTTTAACAGGAAACATGGCAAGCACATCACACACACAATACTGTTGCCCAACTTATTAACAAATTCAAAAAGACTGGAAGTGTTGCGGACCGACCAAGAAGTGGACGCCCACGAACATCCACTGACGAAGGCACAATCAACACGGCGCTGGCAAACATAGTCCTCTATGTATGGAGACTTTTGGGATGACCTGTAGGACTGCATGCATGCAATATTGCATCTAAACAGTTTTAAAACGGATTGCATTCAATTGTTGGGTGTTTTAAATCTATCATTAATACACATGATTGTTGATCAATCTTTTGCAGTCACTTGAGGGTTTTTCACAACCTGCCTTCTCAGAAATCTGGTTGCAGCCTTTGATAGCTTCCTTTTTCTTCCCCGTCCAGGTATTTCATGTATTTTCTGCCACTAGCCAGTTTGGGTATTTCATGTGTTCCAGCTCAAGCACACCTGGTGCAATTAATGAAGCCCTTGATTAGTTGTATCAGGGGTGCTTGAGACAACTCCTGTTTTGCATATTTGTGAAGGATTTTATTCGGGGGTTGAATAATTTTGAAACCTGAGAAGTCATTATAAGTTGCATTTTCAGTTGAATCTGAGGAAACCACTTGAGGCATTCGTTGTGTTGAACTATTCAAATTGCTTTTGTTTGATTTGTTCATTGCAAACAGCTGAAAGTCTGTAAATTTTGAAATGAACCTGATTTGCAATGGGGGTTGAATAATTTTGATTGCAACTGTATATAAGCACTCTGAATCAGAACTCAAATTGGTATTGTGTATAAATTTTTTAATAGAATTCTCCAGTGGTAGCATTTTCCAGTGGTAATGTTACTATAAAAAACATACACAACAGCTACATAAATTAACATCATTAAAACCTACCCGAATATCCAGTGAACTTTTGCATTCAGTTTCCAATGCAGAAATAATGAGCTCCCACCGACTCTGCACTCCATCCTGAAACAACACAGAAAACGAGTTCAGCACTCACATCCAACTTAAATCAGCTGACTATTAACTCATAGATGTGCTGTTAATAATCTAACGTAGACTTATACACTACTACTTTGGAGTTGTGCTCAGCCTGAAGGTAAAATATACCTCATTCTCCATAGGAAACAGGTTCTTTTCTGAGCAGGGCATCTTTACAGTCATATCATCCCAGGCATCTCGGAACTTGCTTGGGTATGGAACAGGGACCTCGCCTTCTTTGAGCAGGTCAGTCTGTAAAGCAGTGAAAGATAAGTGAACAACTCAGTGTTCTAGCTTATTCTGGACTTTAAACCTAGGATGATAACACAGAAAATGAGTGCAACATCTATATAAATTATTAAAGATGCAGGGTGTAAGCGTTTGACATTTTTTTGGTACAAAAGTGTTACTGCAAGAATACTATGTAATTCAACAAGAATTCAAGAACATGTTCCAAACAGTAGTGTGCCTAAATATTAAGGACACCAAAAGATGTACTGATGTACAGTAGTACACAATTTGGGACACAGCCCAGTATTCGTGATTCTGGTGATAGAACTAGCCTGCCTAGTATTACGAGTAGAAAAACTTTATTGTGCCCATCAACTTGATTTACATTTCCTGAGTATTTAGTTAGAGCAAAATGTTTTATTTCTACAAGAGCTCATTGTTTAGCTAGTCAACCAGTTAGAGTTTACAGATAGCCTCATCAAGCAGCCTTATCATGCCTGTGCATCACTGACCTGCCACGGTGTAAATGTGCTCATTCTGCTATATCATTACCATTATATAACATAGAAAATGAACTAGCCACCTAGAGTTAGCTTAGGGGAAGGGTTATTTCACTGTAAACTCACAGCGTTCTGCTTGTACCAGGCTTTTGTTGAGGCTCTACACATTTCCGGGGCTAATGGAAGAAAGTAACTCTAGCTATCTAAAATACAGTGTAGAGAACAAAACTAATGTCCACTTGCTAAAAGACACAGACCATTGGAGGAGCGCCAGCTATCACTGTCTTTAGCTAAACTGATTCTCAAATGCATATCGATACAAATTCCACGACAGGGATAAATCAGATGACTATCATTCTCGAGATAGCCTAAAGCAATTTTCCTTCTTTTCATCCTTTTACTCCTTCTCTCACCTGATGTCACCCGCCTGTCACCGGGTATCTGCATTTTTTTTGTGCCTAAAGTTCAGTCTAAAGCTCAGATGCATCTGCACTGGCATATGAAGTATGCGTACAAATATCCCACCAATTACGAACCAACAACACTGACAAAACGCTGACTGACAATTTACTGTTACTGGATTGTACAGGACGATTCACAGCAGCTCGGGAACATCATGGAGGTTACGGTGGAATTTGGCCCAATTTTTTACAATTATTATTATTACTATTTGTACATTATTTATTATTTTTACACACTGTCGCTTTAAAAATGAAGTCAGTTCATTTTGCTTTCAGACAAGTTTGAGTTATTCTAAGAAAGTATTTATACATGTTTTGAACAGTTCCTACTGGGAAGCCTGCAGCACAGATAAGAGCAAGATATGTGCATGTGGCTGAAGGTTTCGCTTTCCAAATTGCAGTCGTTTTGTAGCGAGCTCATCCAACATAGTCACGAACACATTAACAACCATTTTGATAAGACACATATTACATATTTGTTTGAAACTGTAGGGGAAACATATTGAAATATGAAAGCAGATTTTAAACCTGATTTAAACCAGCAAGTGCAGAAGTCAAAGTCCTTGCTTCAGCTCACACACTTACATTCTGTAGTGTGTGAGAAGAAGCATGCAATGTATGATCAGACCCAAACTGACAAGAGTGCCCAAGGGCTCAGGCAAAAGCCAGCACAGTACTGATTATTAATGAGTGGCATGGACAAACAACAAGATTATGTTGTACTTTAAAATGCGCACAGTATCCTTGTACGTCACGCTGTAATGTGACGTCTCTTCAGTTTTACATAGAGCATATTTATTGACGGAGGACAAACATTTTTATTGAACCAAAGAGCAAACAGATACATGCTTTTTAACAAACATTAAAAGTCAGATGAACTGCTTCATCATAAATGCCTATAAAAATATACACCTCCTCCATACACGCTGAGCAAGGAATCAATTCTGACATCTATTAAAACGTATGCATTTATTTCCATCACAAAAGATGTTTTAATAGATGTCAGAACAAAAAAAAAAAGTGAGTGAATTACAACACAGTGGGCATCCATAATGCTCCATGTTTCTTATTTCTGAAATGATAAAAGGTAGAATCTTTGCTAACAGGTGCAGTCATTTTTTTTTCATTGCCACCATTAACATCATGGATACTATGACATTTTGAAAATATTTCCTCATCATCTCTTCATCGTCACATCAATTTCGATACTCATTCCTTTGGATGGAAGCGAAGATGAGAAAAAGTTTTTAAGACTGCAATAGAAATGCACGTTCTTTATTTCTTTTTTCATGTTGTTCAGTCTTCCAATGTGTCACATCACATTATGTGTGGATTATGTATAAGAAGTAGTTTTCTCAGGTAAAAGTGTTACAAAATCTATACCTAGCAAAAAAAAAAAAAAAAAAAAAAAAATTGCAACTAGATCAACTGTCATGACACCTGCACTCCTGGGCAAAAAAAAAAAAAAAAATGAGCCAAGCCCAAAATGGCAAAATATTAAGCTTTTAATGGTCTTAACAACAAATCACTGGTCAGGATATTAGCAAGAATTAAACAAACAGATAAAAGGAACTTAGTATGGGATAGCTTTTCCCTATGATTTATTTAAACATTTAAGCCTTTTGGGTAAACTTTTATTATTAATTATTTATTTTATTTTTTAATTAATTTTAATCAGACATGTGCTAGTTTGAATTCTATATCAAATATTTTAATCATTATCATGAGTTTACCTTTGTGTACAAGAAGACTATAAGTGAATTTCCCCGTTTCTAGCTTTCCCCTAAACAGTTCACTGCAGCAAAAGTAAATGAGCAAATGGTGACACAGGAGGTCACAGGAGGGCATTTGTTTAATACTTGCTAATTTCCTGACCAGTGATTTGTTGTTAAGACCATTAAAAGCTTAATATTATGGCATTTTGGGCTTGGCCCGTTTTTTTTTTTTTGCCCAGGAGTGTACTACTAGTATGGATGTAGAGAACTTACCCTGATAAGCACTTTGTGATTGTCTGTTGCCCTGAGTGGGGGTAAGGCCTGAGCACACATTGGCATCCTCCTCAGCTGCTCTATAGGAGTTCCCAACCACTTCCTGTCAACTTGTGGCAAAGTCACCAGCACTGGGTCACTGAACAGGAAGTAAAACACGATGTTAAATCAGACGATGATTACGTGTAAACAAGGAAATACTTTGCTGTGTATGTGTGTATACCTTGATTGTGACTGGCTGCCACTGGAGTCTTCATTTGCCATCGACGAATTTCCACCAGAGACGGGCATGTCGGAATTATCCGTCTCCATGGCTGTCACGTCAGGATCGCTGATAGTTCCAGGTGCAGCTCTAGGGTCAATGATGTCAGCAGACTCTACAGAAGATGAAGATTGAGCACAAGGTGCCTGAGGTGCCTCTGGGCTGGGATTGTGCCTTTCCCCTGAGCTGTTATATAGCAAGGATTTGCAGGTTGGGCTCTCTGGGCTCAGCATCTCAACATCAGCACTTGTGTTCTGAGATAAGCTGAGATCCAGCTTTGCCTTTTCCGTAGACACGCTTGCTACCTTGCTAAGATTAGCATCCTTCGAGTTAGACACAAGAGCCGTCTCTTCAGCGTTGGGCTTCATCTCGATGACGGCATTATCACCGACACTGCTATTTGGTGAACTCGGTCCATACATCGCTTCTGTGTTGGAGTTGGTGCTTCCTGGAGTTCCTTCCAATTTTTGGTCACCTGGAGCTTTTTGTCTTTGGGACACATCAAAACGCTTGTCGTTTTCTTTCAAACGACAAGCATCAGTCTCCTTGCACTCAAATGATTTATGGTGATCACTTCCTAAGTCTTCAACATTCACGTCATCAGTGATATTGCTGTGGAAATAACACACATCAAATATCACAGAAAGGATTAAACGAATTCAAATCAAGAAGCCCGTGTCCAGGTAAAATGGAGACGTTTACCTGTTTACTTCCATCCCAGTTCCATCCATATTGGGTGTTAGTACACTGGCGGACAAACTACCTAAATTGCAAAAGTTCAAATATACTGAAATCAGTCTTAACACATGTGAATACGCAACGTACTGCAAATTAGACCACAGTGAGAAGCAGGAACAAGCAGACACGAGTTACTAGACAAGCTAAACAGTCAACCAGAAGACTTTATCCAACCTCGGTGTGTTCCAGTGAAACTCTCTGAGTGACAGTCAGCTTCCAGTTTCAGCCTTTTCTCATTCTGTAAAGCGCTCATTCTCTCATGGCCGATTAGTTATAGTTTGTCTCTCGGTAACCCGATAAATTCTGCAGCAATTCATCAAACTGATGCTAGTACAACTCCTAGCATTTGCAATTTTACAACTCGCGCGACCTGCAATCAAAGCAGCTTAGTTAGCTTGCTAGATAACTCTGTAGCACCACACTCAACTTTAACTTCAACCCTGAAGCAATAATGTTGTACTAATACACTGACAGCAATGATAACAACGTTTAAAAAAAAACTCTTCAGCCCTCAGAGGTTTGCTTTACTGTAGCAGCGATAGCAGCCAAGCTTTTGCAAATTAAGCTAAGCAGCTAGTTAGCTAAACTGCTAGTTCAGACAGAGCCGTTCAGAAATCCTTATACAGGTCGCAATATATTTTGAACACATCTCACGTGCATTCTAATGAACGAAACACCAACTACATCTAAAGTTTTTCCTATTATGTCTCGGACTGCAAAGAGAACAACCCCAAAACGTTCGCTATCGCGACGCCTCTGCCGTATGCAGAATTGTTTTACTTTCAGTCTTTCAACACTCATTTACGGCAGACGAGAGCAACCAATCAAAACAGCGATTCCCACAGTGGGCGGGACTTGAAGGACACACCAACACACCAGTGCATTCTGCCGTATGTAGAGAAGGTTGTGTCGTAAATAACTAAAATAATATATGTAACCTGAGGCATTAGTTATGGCATAGTGATGGGAAGATAACTCAACCTTGCAGTTTTATTTTCAGAATGTATATAAATTTATAAAAAATCAGCAAGGCACTATAAACTAATATTGGCAAATACAGTAAACATTATTACTGTACTGCATTAATATTATTGTTCCTTTTGTGTCTGTGCTTTATTCATTAATTTCCATTTATCCTGATCAACTCCACTACACGTTTACACTTCCCCTACAGGTCTACTAGGTCAGTTGATTAAGGGTCTGGGTTAATGAATAGTAGGTCGTGAGTTCAAATTGCAGAATCACAAAGCTGCAACTACTGAATACTTGAGCAGCTGCTCAGCTGTATCCTGTCTGAAATGTGTGTTCCTTTGGATAAAGAAGTGTGAGCATAAAGAGTGAATGGGAATGAAAAGGGATCACAATAGAATCACTGCTTTCCAGACATTATTTTATTTCTGGTAATAATGTTATCAGGCACAGCAGCATTAAGGAGGATTTTTACATTTCTCAGTATCATTATGGGGTTAAGAGCTGCCCCATAATGTGTTTTTCATTTGCAGAGTCCTTTTTTGTCTTGTGCTTAACCAACAACTGCAGAGATATTTAGCTAAATAAGGGTTACTGACAAATTGTTTCTCTTTTAAATGCCCATATCTCATTTAAATGTTGAGTTAATAATATAAATGTATTACGTTCAGGAACACAGTGAACAGTGACTGGAATCAGTGTGAAAACAGAGGTCTTATAACCTCAAGCCCTGCAATACAGTTTAACCTCCTCTACTTAAAAAACAACAACAACAACAACAACAACAAACAAAACAGAGAAGCTCCAGGTGGTCCAGATTTGAGGGAGACTGGAAAGCCTCACTTGGGTAAATTGGGCAAGGTGTCTAGTGTTGATCCAAAACACCCAAGGACCCCAGCTTACACCAGAAGACGTGTTGAACAATTCTCACATAGAAATGAAGCATTGTCAGTCAGCAAATAAATACTGAAGTATAAGTCACACAGAATTCCGCTGGAGGCCATTTTGTCATGATTAATTCAATAAACCCCACATGAAGCTTGGTATACTGTACATGTTGAATTTTGGATGGAATCTGAAAAGCAATTAAGGCTTTGGTAGGAAACTGCCATACAGTTTTAGAAATATATGCAGTACAGTTGGTTGAATTCGTACAGATTTGCTGAAGTGTATATTAGTAAAGGAGCAACTTGATGTTACTTAGAACAGATTGATGAACTGAAAATTTTATTTTTTAAAAATTAACAACAATCCTTGAACCAAAATGTTTTGCTTGTTTATATATGTATTGTATAGAACAGCTAAAAGAACACTGAACATTAGTGCAAAGAAAAGTGCAAAAACTTTGGCAATTTTTTTTTAACATTATATATTTAATCCCTCTTGAAGTACAAATATTTTGTATTAAAAATGCTCCAGTGAGTTCATCTTGCTGATGTATGTTCTTCAGCTGCCTATCAGAAAGGCTTCACAATTTTCATTGAGATGTAGTTCTGGAAGAGAAAAAGGTGTAGTTAAGTCATGTACATTGCATATAATTGGACTATAGTGTCTGTGTGCTAGCATTTGTTACAGAACCCTGAATCATAACTTACAGGCAACGAGTACAGCAGGATTCCTACAAACAGGCCCACTAGTATGAGAATGATGATTAGAATGAAGAGACATTTAAACCGTCGCCACACGATAAACTTCAGAGATTTGCAAGGATTTGTGAACCACAAGAATGATGTATCTGGGCGGCTGTTGAAAGATATTAATAAACAAAGATTAGTGTCATATAAAGCAATCAAACTTCCTGTAGAATCTCTTACAGTATGATGTGTTTAATAGACTGTTACTTTGGAGGATCTAGTTTGGGGTTCATGTTGGGTTCGTCTCTTCCTTTCCCAGCAGGCCTCTCTTCTACCTCCTTCTCATCCACAATCTCCAAAGTCATCTCCACTTTGCCCTGTACACACAATGTCTCACATAGTCACAATTGCACTCTCCATGTCCTCTCATTGGGCTTCTGTCAGCTCCTCTGTCTGCCAAATTATTGGTCTCTTCTGAAATATATCCGTCCCTACTAGCTGAGACAGCAGGTCTGATCGGAGTCTGCTAAAATATGCTAGTTAGATAACATTATCTATGGAGACAGTATGCTATGGGGCAATAGGATGTATATCAGTGTCACAATTACTGGGCAAAAACTGTTAATTTGTATCCCAAGAGTTTCAGTTTCTGCTTTACTATTTTTTATATATGCTCAATACATACAATTTACTGTTTACTCACAGTCAGAACTTTCTTGCCATCTTCCTCCATGGCACATGGCCACCAGCCTCTCACACACTTCTGGGCAAAGAGTGATTTGGGAGGTATGGTCTTGTTTGTTTCTTGTATCAACATGTCAAGACTGCACTTTTCAGGAGTCTTAGTTGGAGGGATAAGATTAATTAAATCTAACTCCACCGTACCTGTTTGAGAAATGCAAACAGCACAATTTCACAATTCCAGTTATCCTTTCTGAATAGACTTTTATAAAGCCTGGGTATAATGAATAGGGTTGTGAAATACAATATTCCAGTTAACATTGCTTCATAATACATTTTATACTTGAGCATTTCAAGTCTTTTTAGACTGTATTGCAGTATAAATTGCATCTTGTGCTTTAATGACCCATTGCATTATTTCTCAACTAACATTCGCAACAAAACCCATGCTGTCATGACACATATTCCTCATGTTATCATGGTTTTGCCACATGAAAATACTGTGATGATGTTTTAATCCACCTCGTCTTTTTTTAAATAATTTGTTTTTACTTTTTCTTTTACTTCAAAGCATTGCTGTGTTGATGTTTTTTACTTAGTCAGTTAATATCAGAATATTTGTTATGGAGCTATGTTTTTTTTGTACTTCTCTGCAGTATGTAAAATGTGAACTAGCCTGCAATTCTTTATACATGAGAGTAAAAAAAAATTGAAGAGATTCACCTAAATAGTCATCCAGTGAGAATTTGTCATTGTCCCATATCTGGATAATCAGTTTGGGAGGAATCCTGAACTCGGTTTTGTCAAGACTCCAGAAGTGCTCCTGATAACAAAACAGGTTAGAAGAGTTAGAGAACAAATTGCTTATAACAATAGGCCTACTAACACAGTCAGCAGTGGAATAAAAAGCAATTGGTTATGAGAATAGTTGTTAGAAGCTGCAGTGACAAATGGGAATGATTTTATAGAGCAGTGGTCCTTAAAGTGGCATCCATAACATTATGCAGGACATCCTACTAGTTTTAAATTTTATTGTGCCAGTTGTTTATGGTGTTTTACTAAAAAAAAAAAAAAAAAAAAAAAAAAAAATTAGTTGTGCTGCCTGTTTTATCTCTGTACCAATGTTACTGTGTTATTGTGAGGTGTGAGTTGTTTGCCCAGCAAGGGGCTCACACCCCTCCCCTTTCCCATCGCCCTGCTCACCAGCATGATACTCTACACACAGAAACCCAACAGTGTTCTGACTAATTTTATAACAGGCTTGAGGCGATAAAATAATTCATTTGTTTATACTGATTTCCATTCAGGGGGAATGGAGAGCCAGTGTACTGCTAGAAAGGATTAAAATGACTTATGTGTTTCTTATAGAAACTTGTTCATTACCTAATCTAAAATGTCAATAAAACAGATTCATATGAATCTACATTTTAACAAAGTGTAACTACTATGGGTTAGTATTTGAACAGTATAAAATGAATATGTGCTGCAATAATAAGGGGGTCTGTTCATTTTTTCTACACTGATGTAGAAAGAGTCCCTGACGGCCGCTGCTTAATACATTTAATTTACTCAAACGATGTTACATTTTAAAGAAGTGTACACACTTTTGTTGATACAAGACACAACTGCTCCGCTGGTAGGTAGTCAAAGCCAAAGACAAATCTCCAGTTGAAATTTCCATCTCCATCTAGTGACCTATAGTGGACATCAGTCTTCTGTTTGTCCTCCTCCATACCTGGCATCCACCTGCAGATTACACATTGTGTCAGATTGGCAACAGTAGTTCACTATTTTCTCTGCTTTATTCCACTTCACATGCACTAAATGTAATTTTTTTTTTACCCAAGCCTTCATACAGACTTTCATGCAAGGAATTAATTAACTGCATGTAAGCCTTATACATTTATATTTAAAGTTATAATTTACCCTTTCACATAGATATCGCTCATCTTTTCCCCAGTAATGCTGGTTTCATCCAGGATGACATCAGTGGTATTCCAAATGACAGCTCGTAGGTAGTGCCTTTAACACAGAAAGGAACTTCATCAGCACTAAAGGTCTAAATGCAAGTTAGCAGAACACGAGGACTACTGTTTCTTACTTTTTAGGTTTACGAGGACTGATCTCAACTGGGGGTCCAGGACTACCAAGGCTTTTGGGGAATATATCCACCCACATCTGAACTTTCCCCTTAAAGAGGACAGACAAAAAGAATGACATTGAAAGATAGCTAGATAGCTAGATCGATAAATCAGGATAATTTACAGCTTTCTGAACAGGCATAGCATGAGCTTATAGTAGCTGGAAGCATAAGATGCTGTGTCTTATGCAGTTACCTGGGAGAGAGTGGGCTGGAAGGAGCTATATAGTGTCCTGGTTTCTACATGCTCAGGCACCTGGCCCTGTTTGCGCAGTACATGCAGGCAAATACGCTCTTTGGCTGGACCCAGGTGCTGGTGCAGCACTTTACTGGCCTCTAGCAATGCAGTGCCACACAGAAACAGTTACTCTCAGTACCACACAAAGACCACTTATGAACTACTGATCTTTCAGTAGTACATGCACACTGTAGTTATCACACCAGGGATACCTAAGTCCTGAAGGTTGTAGTCACGTCCTCCAAAAGACAGTGAACTGCCATCTTCTGCAATCTGTGGTGGCGGGAGTCCTCTCAGTCTGGCAAGGTTTTCCAGGATCTGGGATGGCTTCAGCTGGTCCCTCCACTGGTTCACTCCAGAGCTGCATACATTTTCATAACCGATTATAAGTAATGTGTCTACATACATGCATATGTGACAAAAATATAAAAAAATTTATAGCATTGAAGAAACAATGACTTACACACAGTATGACTGGGAAAGACCACAGTGTGCACTAAATCGAGAAAGGAGGCGATTTTCAAGGTCAATAACCGTGTCCCCAACCTTTTCATCACGACTTAACAGATCAAAGTCATAGACACTGATTTTCAGGTCCTTGTCTTGTGGCAGGAAGCAGGACAGCTCAAACATTCTGCAAAACACAAACAGATTTTAATACTATACTTTATGACTCAAGTTTTTGCTCTTTTGTCACGTAGAACTCAACAATGTCTGACCTTCCAAACTCAGGATTTAAGGTGTTTGGTTTGTAGTTATCTCTGTCCTCAATGGTCTTCTTTCCAACAGTAATTTTTAAATAAGGATCACACTGAAAAAGAACAAGAGTATAAACACAGGAATCCACCTACCAACACTGATTTATATTGCAGAATCAACTCTAATTTAAACACAGCTGTGTTCTCTGTATACTCACCAAGCCGTTGTTGTCTTTGGGTTGCAGGTCAATGCAGCGCAACACGTAAATTCTAACCAGGCATTCCTGAGGCCCGCTCTCTGGTAACTCTCGGAATTGCCGAGGAGGAGTTTGGATATCCGGGTCATCTGATAAGGGGTATACTCTAAACGAACCCTGTGAATGCATTTAGAGACCTGCATTAAAGCCTAAACGTTGAAATTGGAAATCTAGAACTACTTTGGTTGATGTTTGTTGGATGAAAATATTCAGTGTTACAACATCTACCACTAGATGGCAGAGTATCATTAATTTTCTTTGAGTTTGAAAGTTTGAAAGTTCACTAGCATGTACTGCTAGTATGTTTAATTAAGTACAGCTGTTCAGTATTTACTGAGAAATCCTTCAACTCAGTTTGGAATACGCAGAAGAGAGCTTTTTATGGGCAAAATACTTGCCTTAAACTCTCCCACTACAGAAGGATCCTCTTCACCATCATCACTCTTTCCTCTGTACAGTTTAAATGTGTTACAGAAGTCTGTCAGGCCATGGAAATCTGATATGTTCTCAAGTTCATTCCCATAAACCTGCAATAACAGACATGCTTGTCATATACATCCTGTTTTATCACAGTTTCAGAATGCGTGGATCGTTCATAGGATGGTAAAGAATGGTCAGTAAACTCACTGTTAGGGTGGAATAACCTTTCTGGAGATACGGGCCACACTTCTCATGCTCTCCAATAGAGGCATAAAATTTACTCCACCAGTCCACAGCTTCATCCAGCTAAAATACATTTTACAATAAAACAAGACACAGTTTGATTTAAAAAAATAATAATAATGTAATTGCACAGGTCCTGACTTCTGTTTGAAGTTGTATCGTTTCTTTATTGTTGATACAAAACCTCTCTGATGTAAAAACATACCTTTTTAGCAGGCTGTAGAAACAAATCCAATGGAAAAGTATGAGACAGATCAGAAGTAAGATTTTGTCCACATAGCAGCAAATGAAAATGCTAACTAAAATATATCACTAATGCATAAAAATGCCCTGATATATAATAAACTTGTGTTCATGGAAGGAGTATCTGTACCTGACTGTCTACGATTGGTATTTTGTCTTCTATGTCAATGATCACGTCTCTAGAGGCTGCTACCATCATGGCCACTGAAACATGAAACACCCAGGGAATTCAAATATTTGGGGCAATGTTATTTAGTAGACAGTGACAAAGACAAGTTTCACACCGTGTCAGATCTCTTACCTCTTGCGGTCCTAGATCCTTCAGAGGTGCCCATGTAGGGATCACACCTATACTCTTCCAGAGAGTCTATAGTGCACTGGCCGACGATAGGTTTCCTGCCAAAGGGCCTGTGATCTATCACTTTCAGCACTATGGGTGGAGTGTACATCTCTTCTTTGGGAAGAAGCTAAAGAGAGAAATGTTATACACAAAATTCATATGCATATATTTATATGCAAAAAAACAGCCAAGTTTTGGAACATGTGGAGCTTTTTATACAGTAAATACACTAAGCCTTTACTAGGTAGATCTAGATTTTTTTGCCAATAAAATAAAAAAGTCAGAAACATTTCTCAGTTCACTTGGACCTATTACTTATTTAGATTTTCTAATTCTAGAGTTTTTAACATGAACCCATTTCTTGAAATTTAACCCAAATGCTAATAGACAGTGTTCAAAAACTATTGCCTGGCACTGTATATGTGTAGAATGCATGACATTTGTGGCGCTATAAAACCTACACGAGCCTTAAACCAATTACTTATTGTGGGTTAAGATGAGTCTGAATACTTAAACTAATAATAAAATAAAAAAGAAAAGATGCAATATCGAGCCACTAAAGTGCAGACCAGACTAGAGGTTGGGGAAATTGGTTCAAATGAACAACTTTATCCGTAACTTTTGGTAAGCAAAAGCCAGTCAGTTTTGCCTGCACATTAAATGTTAGCACTTCACGTATTATATTTAGCTAACATTTCCAGCCTATTTAAAATGATCACTGATCAATCTTGCAGTTGTTCCCTGGTGGACTAGTGGCTAGCATGCAGTGCTCTGACCACCATGGCCCAGGTGATATATTTTGTACTGAGCGAGCCTTATCTGCAATTCAAAACGACAAATGCACTGGGCCACAATACATTTTGACAAACTGTCAAGTAGTGTGATCAGTACACATTTGGAAGTCATACAGTGTTCACTAGGCATTATACAATCCTAGTATGTTTAAAACGATGGGTCACACAATGCCCCTGATGTACTCATTTTGACATCTTACTTAGTATATGAACCGTACCACTTTGAGGAAAAGAACTGATCCAGGGAAGTTTGGGTTTTTCTTGATGTTTTTGATGACAGCCGTCTGTACAGTCTGCCCTCCACATTCCACAATGACACTTGGGGAGGAAACAGCAGCAAGCTGGTACGCCTTCATGTTACGCAAACCCCAGGCCAAGATCTGTAAAGTGCATGTACATACATAGACACACACAGGTGAACTGCTGTAAATAATAGCATCTCTCTACCCTGCTTTGTCTGCCCAACACTAAAGGGATAACGTTAATGACATGCTTCAGTGTGTTACCTCAATAGCAGTGAGCTGCACCACTGGCCTGATCCCCTGAGGCACCATGTACAGATTCTCTCCTCTTCTGGGTGGTACAAGTGGCAGTTCAGTCTCAGCTGCCTGGACACAGCAAAGTAGGACAGAACAGCTCATTAGAGGTCAACAAATACATCACTAACAACAAAATGTACAATTATGTAACAACACAGTCATCACAAGAGTGACAGTCAATCGTGCAAACACGCTGAGGTACCTGTTAAAACATAGTGATTTAATGATAATAGCATACTTTATCTTTCAGCAAGAGCTCGGCTGCCACCAGCATTTGCCCAGCACTTCGGCCCTTCAAGGTGACGGGGAACCAGAGCAGCTTTGGGCTCACCGGTGTGCTGGGGTTTAGTTTTACTACTGGAGGACATGTGCACCTGCCCATGGCTTCATCCTTCCCCTGCAATACAGAAGTGCATCAACACAACAGCTTTTCATACAATCAGGAGAAACATCATGATTGTGTAGAATCATCAAGGTTTCTACTCTTTCTTGGGAAATTTTCAGGCACATTTTCTTCCTGAAAAAGTAGCTCACATCTGCTGATGTATTTAACACAAATCAACAGTCAACTCCTTACTGACAGAAAAAAAAACATGTATATAATTTTATCACAAGCTGTAAGTCAGTATCAGAAGCTTAAAGGGATGGTTGAGCTTAAATTAGTTAAATTAAGCTTAGCCAGTTACAGCAATGGCATGTCAAATGGGTCCAGGTGGCCCACATTCTTTGGAATAAGGGTAAAAAAATGTAGTGATGTTATTATTATAAGGTCCTAATTCATTCCTAACCTAGATAGAGCCTTATAATACTGAGGTCATGAAACGAAACCTATGCTCGTGCAGTATTTCAACTTTGAGAAGAAATTGGCCAAGCTACAAGCTCTGTCATGGCTGAGATGTGTTCTCATCAAGGCTGAGCTGTCACTGTGTTGTGGCAGCCAGATTTGGATGAGTTCATCGCCATCATTCCACAGCAGTATGTCGGCAAGATGAACTGTTCAGCAAGGGCCAACATCGGGCCACTGCTCATTTTCTATTAGGTTGAAAAAAAAAAACTTAAAATTCCTAAGTTAGATTACACAAACTCTCTCTCTCTCTTAATAGTCAGCATTGTATTTTAAGGTCAACTTTTCCAGGGGCTTACTTAAATTTTTACAGGACATTGCATCCATTCCATCATTTTCCAGATGCCTTCCAGGACAGGGAATATTGTCTATAAATCTCCAGGTTTTACTAGCAGCTAGTTTTTTTGACAATTCATTAAATCAAATGAGTGTAAGTGCACATAGTGTCAGCTCAAGTGCTATAATGAAGATTATTATTGTGATTAAGCAGATTATTATAGTGAGTAAGCAGTCCTACCACTTGGTCACTGTCAAAAAGCTCCAGGACAATGCTGGGTGGATTCTGAGCAATAGTCTGTGGATCTCCATAGATTTCAATGTCATTAAAGATGAGTGTCTGGTCCCATGTGGGGTTGAGGTTGGCTTTAATGATCTCTGTGGTCTTGCTGACATGGAGAAAGGACACATGGCAGTAGGGATCTGTAGGAAAACCAAATGCAAAAGACCTGACTACTGCAGTGCTATAGTCACAATATTATTATCAGATGAAAAGCAAGAGGTGAAATTTGCAATTCATTTGAAAGTTTTATAGCGATTCCTTTTTAGTGGAAAATGTCTCACCCGAAAAGCTGTCTTTGTCCATGGGAAGAAGGTTCCGGGCTTGATAAACATACACTCTGAGGTGGTACATGTATGACCCTATGAGGACAATAGAACAGTTTTAGCACTCATTTACAGACAACATGAACTGTCTACAAAAATCTGCTTAATATTAAGACGAGATCTTGAATCAGTTCTTCTCTCAGACCTGATATAAGCTGTTATTAATTCTTTGCAGGAACACAACTTTCGTGCAGCTGCAGAAATTTCAGTTATGTAATTATGTAATCAGTAACCATTGGTATTCAGAAGCCAAATTGGCAGCTCAGAATGTTCTTTAATTGAACTAGGTACCAGGGATCCAGACTTCCTCTGAGGAAAGGGAGTGGTGATTGGAAGTATATCAGCAGCAGGGATCTTTTACACAAGGCTTTAATTAGGTGGCATGAATCAGGTTACTCACTGCTGAAGTTGCAGGAAACTGTCGGCGTGTTGGCACCGAAAAGCTTGGCTGCCTCTTTTTTGCTAGCTTTTTCATCGACGTCCACCCCCTAGAAACCAAACACAAAGAAACCAACACAAACAAAGCCACTCAGTGTAACATTGTGTAGTACAACTATGAAAATTCCCCAAATGCCCTAACCTCTCTCTTGAAGTAAATCTAAAACTACACCAAATCTAAACCACTACATGATACCTTTAATCCTGAGATATGTCAAAGATCCAAAAACACCAGATACATAGTTCTTTAATGCAAATTTGTAACTGGATGCTCACCAAAGCCCCCTCTAGTTGGAATATGGCTGACGCGCCCATACGGTCAGATGGAGCCATCTTTCTCCTCCAGCGTCTGCGCCGGAACGTATCCGACGTACGCTCCTTCCTGTGAAACTTCCAGCCAATCAGAGAGGAATATTCCCAGCCATCTCCTGCCTCTTTCTTCTGTAAGGACATAGAGAAAGCCGTACAAAAAAGAAAAGATGGCATTAACTACACCCAACTACAAGTTGTTACTTGAGTCAAGACATCACAAGTAAGAGGTAAAACAGAAGCTGTTTTATCAAACCTGTCGCACTCTCACGCATAGCACAACAATGCTTTTCCTTTCTAACAGAAACCCAGCAACCACCATTTTATCTCACGTTCACCCTGGGGGTATTTTTATACGCATCTATCTTAGCTCAGGCTGAGCATTGTTTTACAATAATGCCCTTATTATAAATCTATCACCCACCGGAAGAGTTATGTTCAGGAAGAGTTATGTTCAGGAAGTTATGCTCAGGTACTTCAAGATCCAAGTCAACACAAATAATTCTCTCTCAGTGGAGGTTATCGTACCAGTTGAGAGGCAATGTAGCACCTTTCTTACCCCTTTCAGATGTTTCAGTTGTTTGATCATGTTATCACTGCATAATAAATTCATCAAGAGCTCAGATCAATGAGATCTGTCACTTAATTAACACTCTATAATATACTATAGTGAATACATTTTAATAAACTGAGAGGTTATGGTAGGATCTACTGGAGGCAAAAGATAACACCAACAAGATTACACCAGCAAAGACAACTCATTTATATACTAAATGTTATATACTAAAAGTTGTGATACACTAGGAAGCAAAACAAATTATACGTTTTTTTTTTTTTCTTTTTTCCCAAATATAGACAGATATCTGATAACAGAAAATGGTCTAAGTGGATGTACTAACTTCTCACCTTGGTATAAGTACTACATACTCGGTTCTTACCTGTCTTAGATCATACCTCACTAACAGATATAGAGGTTTGGAAAGATATTGTCAAACACAATATACGCAAGGTTTTCCAGAGGAATCGGTCCTCATTAGCCACTCCCTTTCATTATTTACATGCTTGTTGTTTATGAACTCCAGTTTGAATTATGCTACCCCTTTTTTTCTGAACCTTCATGGAGCATTGTGTTTGAACCATAACTATTAATTATATGGCTTATAACATTATTGCTTTTGAACAACAGAGGTCCTCACCTCTAAGGCAGGGACGTTTGCTATCTTCTTTCGGAGTCGGACCAGTCTTTTCCTACGATGAACATGGTACATTTTTTCTGCTGCTACCCAGGAGCTGGGCTTATCACCTGGAGGAATAGTGATGCCATACTCCCAACCTATTGTTAGAAGCAAAAATATGACTTTCCTTCATGTCACATTCTTGGTGTCTTGTCCAGAGTTCTAAAATTGATAGGGTTTATACAATAGGAGCATGCAGGCACCATGTATAGAAGTATGCAATTTGTCAGACATAATTGTTTCAAATTTGTATGATGAATGATACTGTGATCTCGAACCTTTCTCATCCACAGCCCTGTTGCTGTCAAAGCTCCAGTCCTGAATCACCTTCCACCCTGGGGGACATTCAATCTCGCTGGGTTTCTGGGCTTTCTCTCCATTCTGCACAGAACAACACATCACTCAATCCTGAACAAACAGCTGCACTCAGCTTGCTTGGTCTAGCTATTGTCTGGGAAAAAGGCTTAAATGACAGCACCTGTCTCAGTCAGAGTTGACTCACAAATAGCATAAGATATGTGTTCTGAGGACTAGGAGAAATGTTGCAGATTCATGAATCAGATTGTATAAATATAGTTTCCAGTGCTTAATGAGATCATAACAATGTGATTATTCATGCATTATAGACCATATACACTAACATTTTATACCACTGCAAAACTAATAAACTAGCGCTATCCTATAGACATTTAAATACTTGAAGATTATTGTGAAGGTTTTTCAAATGAACGACCTGTTCTAATTTATTAACACTAACCATAATCAAACATTTCCATAACATTAGAGCTACAGAAGCATTCATTCATTCATCTACAGAGTGTTCAAAAATAGAGTTAATCATCAATGGAAATTTACTGGAAAAATGCCAAATGTTCAATTTAATAAAACACTTGTTTTTTGGCAGGATGGAATATGGGAGCTAAAATTTACATTGTGCCAGCTGTTTGTTAATAAGGTGCACCTCTGTTTATTTGCATGCATATTCTTCAAAGACCCCGCCCTCAATGGCTACACCTACTGACACAAACGAGCACTAAATTGGCATCGTCATTAGCGCTTCACTTATTAAAAAATTGTTTAATGTTAAATGTTTTTTAGCATTAATGTTTTCCTGGAATATCACTTTCACCGTTAATAAAAGTTTGTGCTGTTAGAGCCCGTTAGAGGTTTTTTACTTCCTCACCACATCAGTGTAGTTTTCGGTTGCTGGCTTCCACTCGCCACCAGGGTAACGACTCTCATTTTCATACACTTCATCCGTGAACTCTGTGTGCCCTGCATCAGCCTCTGTCAGCAGACTGATCCAAACACACACACACACACACACCAGAATAAATGCAGTGAATTCCCAGAATGTTTTGTTGGTATGCAGTTGAGAGACAGAGTGACTAACAGTATGTTTATGAGCCTTGCTGTCTGTATAAACACTGTAGCCAGAGAGAAAGGCTGGCTCATGGAATGTGTATATATCTCCCAAGCCAAGTGCCAATTTAGGCCAAGAGCCTCCATTTCCTCTGATTGTAAGCTGGATAGTGTGAATAACATCGCAGGAAGCACTACTAAAACCAGCTCATACACATTCTCACTACAGGATGTTTGTAGTTGCCCCTGAGTTATTGTTGAAATGTCAGCAATAGCAAATTCCTGAAGAAAAGCATAGTCCTGTCATTTTAAGTCCTGACATTTTATATATGTTTCACATGTACCATTAGGCTACTTACCAGTTTTCAGGGTCGACATACCAGTCACCCTCCCATTCCCATCCACGTGGGGGCAGGAAACACTCCTGTTTCAGCTTAACCTTCCCTGTCACGTCAGAGAACTTGTGGCGGCCCACCAGGCCTGTGGTTCCCCACTTTCCAAAAACTTGGGCCTGGTTTTCATACTATCATAGAGAAGGCTCATTAAATAATATATCACACAATGCACAGCCTTATTCAGCTTAATCATATTCTGTGCATGATTACTCTAGTAATGAAACAACATGTATGCATTACCATTTCAGCATAGACACTGAATGTTCCTTCTGCAAAGCTGTTGAACTTCTTCTCGTGAGCTGACAGTCCCAACCACATGTTCAAACGTAGCTGCACAGGAATCTTCACCCCTTTATTTTTGTCCATCGGGTACTGAAAACAAGATGTGAGAGTATTTTGTGAGCACATGTCGACATCATCAGTGGAGGTGGATCTCAATTGGTCTTGCATTAGAACTCTCATTTGTCCTCTATCATTAAGCCATGTCCCAAGAGCATCTTAAGGTTTTAACAATCTTCATTTATTTCACATTAGTGCAGTAGTGGATCATAGCTTCATGCACTAAAAACAGCAAATGAAAGTGCAACAAGGGCTAAAGAGGTACTCATACATATAAGATTGCATCTTGATTTCCCAGAGGCAATACAGTACTGCGTAATGTTCTAGAAACAGCAATAACATGGTAATATTACTGGCCATGCACAGGTATTAAAAAGTGATAATCATACAAAAAACATATCTTTAGGACACTTTGAAGTTTAATTACACTGCGGTTTACATATTTAACAACTCATAATGCTTGGTTTGTTTAATTAGAAATCTGGGAATTTGGCCTCCATATTGGTTCACCTAATCATTGGGACAACATGAGTTCGAGTCCTGATGATGCCACATGGCGGGAGCCAAGGGAGCAAAACTACACTACAGTGACACTAACCAATAGTGGGCATCTGTGATGGCAGATACCGGTTTCCTCCCAGTGTGTTACGTTGGCCTGTGACACAGCATGAGCAGAAGTTTGAAAAGATGTGGTTGTCTGGCTTCATGCATCTGGTAGGAACCATATGTTTGCTTTCACCCTCTCTGGCTGGTAGCTGTTATATGGTAATATAATTAATTTAATTATATTAATTTTTTTTGTTTCCTAATATCCATCCATTTTCTGTACCGCTAATCCTGGAGCCTATCCCAGGGGATTCTGGGGGACAGCCTGGATGAGGTGCCAACCCATCACAGGGCACAACCGCACACACACTACAGACAATTTCAAGATGTCAATCAGCCTACACGTGTCTTTGGACTGGGGAAGGAAACCGGAGTACCCAGAGGAAAGCAAGGTGGGGAGGCAACATGCAAACTCCATGTGTATAGGGTGGAGCTGAGAATTGAACACCCAAGCCCAGAGCTTCGAGGCAAATGTGCTAACCACTAAGCCACAGTACCCCTGTTTCATAATATCTCACCACATATTTTTTTCTCAAACCTGTGAGAAACTGCTGTCTGTGTATACAGTGTGTATACAATGTGATGTTTTTATAAAGCTAATTTAAAAATATGAAAGTAGTTGTCACTGTTTGCTACCATGGAAAGGTCTCAGACACAAGTATTAATTCTGTTTTTAAAATAACGGATCATTATCAAACGCTACGTAAAGCTACTTGCAAAAATAGAAAGTTTGACCTTTTGATGAATCCTATGATGTGGTAAATGGCTTTTCACATCAAAACACAGCAAAAAGGTCTGCTACCACTGTGCAGACCTTTTCTGCATACCATTGTGCATAAAATCGACAGTGGATATAAAAAGTCCACACACCCTTGTTAAAATGGCAGGTTTTTGTGACGTAAAAAAAATTAAACCAAGATAGATCATGCCAGAACCTTTTCTACCATTGTTGTGAAATTTTAACCTATTAATTGAAGTGAAAAGCCATTCCTTGATCTGGAGGTTTGCTTTGGGTCATCATCATGCTGAAAGGTGAAATTCCTCTTCATCTTAAGTGTTTTAGTAGAAGACCTAAGATTTTGTGCCAAAATTGACTAGTATTTGAAGCTATTCATTATTTCCTCCACACTGCTTAAAGCCCAAGTTCCAGATGAAGAAAAGCAGCCCCAAAGTATGATGCTGCCGCCTCCATGCTTCACCATGGTGATGATGTTCTTTTGGGAATGTGCTGTGTTTTTTATGCCAAACATATCTTTTGGTATTATGGCCAAAAAGTTCAACTTTGTTCTCATCAGATCATTAGACATTATTCCACATAGTTTTGGGAAATTAGATGGCTTTTTTTTTGGTTAAAAAAGGCGTCAGTCACCCTACACCATAGTCCAGAGATATGAAGAATTCGGGAGATGTAGGGAGCAACCAATACTTGCCAGAAATTGCTACAATTATTTTAATGCTGCTGAATGCCTCTTGGCAGAGGGACGTTGTTAGGTCGCACTGTGACCGTGACTCCACTTCCCAGCATGCACAGCGACCGGCAAACATGGCCGCCGCGAACTCCACTTCCCATGACACTCACAGACTCTCACATTCACGTTCACACCACGACACTGACTCCACTTCCCACCATGCACGGCGGCCTACAAACATGGCCGCCACAAACTACACATCCCACCATACTCCCACACTCCCACGTTCACAGTCACCTTCATTTTGAGCACACACCTGTTACCAATTTCACAGCGCACTCACAGCCACGTTATATAAGGACTTTGTTTTCACTCGCACTTTGCGAAGTATTTGTACACTCACATAGTTCCTGCATTTACCAAGCACTTATTCTATGGACTGTCTATACTGGTTTTTTGGATCTTTGCTATGTCTCAAGTTTCTGGATTATTGCCTTGCCTCTCTGGATATTGTTTGCCGTTGTTACGAACTTTGCCTGTTTTGACTTTGTTTTTGCCTTACGTTTTGAACTGTTCCATTATTTGTGAGTATCCCTATTAAAGTGACTGTTTTCCCGCACTTGCATCCAACTCGCATTCTGTGACCTAACAGAAGTCCTGTTCTTCATAGTGTCACTGTCGTGCCATATTTTCTCCACTTGATGATTATAGTATTCACAGTGTTCCATGGTACATCTAATGTTTCGGAATTTTTTTGTACCCCACCCCTGATTGGTGTTAATCGGAATAATTTCATTGATCGAATGTGATTGGTTCATTCTGAACACAATCTTCATCCCCAATTATAAAAAGGAGTGCACACTTATGCAACCAGGTTATTGTAACTTTTTAATTTTTCCTATTTTTCCCTAAAATGTTCCTGATAGTTTTTCACTTAATTGATTTCACTTAATACATGATTTGTCTTGGTTTCAATTTTTTTTACATCACAAAAACCTGCCATTTTAACAGGGGTGTGTAGACTTTTTATATCCACTGTATGAATGAGCTGTACTAAATTTCTCTGGTTTACCTTCATGAAGATGGTCTGTGTTTTGCCACAGTATTTTCCAGTAGCCTCTTCGCTATAGGTGGAGAAGAGGACCTCATTGGCTGGGATGCGTGCATAAGCCAGACGCTTCTCTCCTCTCAGCATCCAAATAATGATATCAGGCATGCTGTTCTGAGGCTAGAAATGGAAGAGGAAATGCTTGTATTTTATGTACTTATAAGCACTTCAGGAACTCATATATCGCAATATGTAATTCTTATTAAAACTAACAAGTAGAGCAGAAACTAAACATAAATGTAACAAATTGAACCTCCTCTGCAATCTGCTGTAGGCGGTCTAACCAATCCTCTATGTCAGTAAGTGTGGCTTTAACGTCAGTAGCCTCCTCCCTCATGTGGCAGGCAGCATCTCTAATGTTGATGAAGGCTCTGTCTCGTAGCTTTTTGAGTTGAACATCCAGTGCTGTCAAGTTAGGCTTGGCCTCTGTGTCTGGCAACCGGTAACTAACAAACAGAATTTATATCAAATAAGATGGGCCATAAGATGGAAGTGGATCCAAATGCAGCAAATGGCATCAGGGGTTTAAAGTTGCAGTATGTAATTTTAAAA
Organism: Cranoglanis bouderius; assembly: GCA_023630585.1. Classification (NCBI taxonomy): domain Eukaryota; kingdom Metazoa; phylum Chordata; class Actinopteri; order Siluriformes; family Cranoglanididae; genus Cranoglanis; species Cranoglanis bouderius. The sequence continues at coordinate 18,120,222 of CM042536.1, read as the reverse complement.
AAATTATTCTAGATCTGTAATAATTACATTATATTAATAATAATTTAAAAAAACCTTCAGAAAACTGTCACAATATTGCATTGCAATAGACTTGTATAGTTTCTTCATTTAATGTTTCCATTTATATTTTTCTAACCCAGAAATTAACCCTATGCCCAAACCGAGTAGCTCAGCTTTGCCCCATTTACTCAACAAACTTATGAAGCGCATGGGGAAAAGGCAAAAATTATAAGTAAAAATTATAAACCGCTCCTTTAAGTGACCTATAATAGTATTATGCACATGATGACAGAAATAAAGCATGACGCTTGGATTCTTGATGCTGGGATTTACTTGGTGAGGTCTTCAATGAGCTGATTGATGAGTTTCAGCCAGATCTCAGCTAGCCGTGTCTCAGTAACTTTAGCCAGTATGGCTGTCTTCAGTGTGGTAATGTTGGCTTGCTAGTAAAAACAAGAACAGAAACTGAAATCTATTATAACTGAGGTTTTGTAATTACAAGACATGTGCTATGTTATAGAGACTCATTAATATCCTACCAGTCTATCAGCAATAAACAGTATAATGTTCACTGAATCCAAACGATGGTTAATCTCCTCCCAGAAGGAATTGAGGATAACAACCGGCTTAGTGTCAGCCCAGGGCAAGTAGTAGTAGTTATTTCCTGTAAAACACACAAGCAGGCACCAGAGTGAGCATGTTCATGTGCATATGTCATACTGTATATCCAAGTAGCCATTATAATGATCTCACCATCAAACATAGCACAGCTGTACTGGGTGGTGGAGGCCAGGGGTTTGCATGTTGAATCCATCTTGTTGCCATAGTTGCCGATGCTGACCTCAAATTGGATGGGCTCACCCGGTTCCTGAAGCATGCATGCACTGTGGAACACTGCACACAGGGAGTACTTCCTCTTCCGCTGGTACTTCTGTTCACAGAGAGAGATTTAACACTACGTGACTATAGTATTAAAAGCTTCTATCTGAGTGAGCATCAGTTTTTACATATCAGCTATCTCAGCTCTCAAAACTCTTAGTTTTATCCTATAAGGCGTACTCCTCAAGAGTGCTGTACTTTTTACGAAGCAGATGGTAAATGTCATCCTTCTCATCTATGTACATTTATGTTAAGACGTCAATTTATAATAATAATAGGCCTAGCTACATTTGTAGCTTAAAGTCCCCGCGAAGTACCTTGAAACACACAGCGTTACTCAATGCGTTGACGTAATTTCCACTGAAACAGAAATTCATGGCGGGACATATTGAGTGGCTCCTACCCTTTTTAAATAGCCAATAGTGTTTAGCTTACCTCATAGCCCAGGCTAAACTGTACTTGACAGTACCATGGATTTTTATAATGTTGGGTGCAGGACACTTCAGAAAAAATGATGAAAAGTGCAGAATGATGTCATCAAAATTGTTTATCCTTATTGGTGGTAGAGAGAGACTGTAAATTTTGAAAGCATGTATCTACTAAATGCGAATGTTGTCATTGTTTTGGAGCACACTAGCTTATAGATAACCTTAAGACTAACATATTCATACTAAAATGCACAAAACTTCACTGCACTGCACACCGGCATGCAATCATTAGCTACCTAGATAAGTCAGTGCTGGCACAGCAGGAGGTAGTGGGCTAAACAAGTCAGACTGGGATTTGATTGCCTGCAGCCACTGCTGTCAATAATAATCCATGTAATTATACATTAATAATTAACATTAGTTCATTAGTGGCTGCATGTGACAAAAACAGTCTAATGCCAAATATGCTGTATACACAACATTGAAGGTAGACCATAAGATCTGTATAGTAAAAAAAAAACAAAAACAAAAAAACACCCAAAGTGAATAAGTGACTACTTCACATTTCCTCTAAGATTTCCAAATTTATTAAATTATCTTCATATCCTCTAACTTGCTCTTTCACCATTTCTAACTTCCCCTGAGAATGTTTCCATAAAAATAAAAGTAGTGAAGTGAAACTCATTTGGACGTATGGCCTGTCCTGTGCTGCATGCTGTTACCTGTGCTACTAGGACATCATCGTTGTTGAGGTCATCCACTTTCTTGTCAGTCTTGTCATCCAGCCGAGTAGAAAGTTCAAGGAGAACTCTGCCCCTGTAGGCTACCCCCTCACCCTGTCACATACAGGCATGCTATGACCCACAACATCTACAGCCATTGTGTAGATCTTAAGTACAGAGCAAATACTACCAGTAAAACATTTCAAGATACTATTTATGTAAAGCAAACAGTGACAAATCAAAAGAAAATTTGGGGGCACCTTATTGCAAATGATTTCCTTGTGATTATACATTGCTTTAATCAGTCTGCATTCCAATGATATCACATGACAAATGATTTTTTTATGTCAGCCCCTGTCTCAGTAGTATTTCTCAACCTTTCATGTTTGAACAGTCAAGCAAAGCTAAAATTCCATAAACGTATAAAACTTGATACATTGGCATGATTGACAAAATGATTGGCAAAACACCCCTTGCATTTAAGAGATTGCTGACAATGTCTTGATTAGAGTATTAATATGTATTTAGTTCATGAAATGGAAGTAAGGCACTTACCTGTCCCAAATTGAGCTCATCATATGGGTCAGGAAGGTCAGAGAATTCCCTTGTACTCCCATAAAGGTTTAAGTAACAAGGACCAAAGGCTGGAAGGAAGCCAACCTCAGTCCCCATTCTGTCTACTGAAATAAAGAGAGAGAGGATCTTAGGAACAGAAAACCAACTCAATAAATAACATTTTTAATAAAAATCTGTGTTTGTGTACACACAATAGATATAAACAGAGTAAATAAATATTCAATTAATTATGAAGAATTATGATTACAACCATATCTTAGAAATTAATACCATCAGATCCTGGAAGCCCTCCATTTTCATTAAGCGACCCAGCTGGGAAAAAAAAATCTGATTAATTAATGCTTTGATGTGTCATCCATAATGTGTTCCAGTTGCAAGGCAGAAACAAGGAAATTTACCTTCTACTTCACCACCAGATGATGATATTTTGGACAGATTTAAGTATGTGGTTCCTACAGTATCATTGCTTGTGAACCGATCCCTACCAGAAGGTGAAGCAAAAAAGACTTAAATATCACATGGCATACAGGGAGGCAACTCTTCTTATAGGTCATATATAGATTGTATGAAATAATCCAGTAAATTAGAAACTTACCAGTCAAACATAGTAAGTTTGATACGTTCACACATTGATGGGAACTAAACAAAGATTTAAAAAAAGATAATAATCTGTAATGTATTCCACTAAGTGCATTCATTACGGTTTACCACATCATCACTCATTCTCACCTTAACCTCGAGGTTTATCAGCTGGTTCCACTCTGGATTTGCATTCTTCTCAATGATCCTTGTGCATAGCTTAAAAGAAATAAAAGAAGACAAGAAGAGGACATCACATTTCTTTATCAAACACTTGAGCACTCTAGTATGAAAGTAATGAGGGGGAGGAAAGCAGAGTTACTGTGTCCTGTTCATATGTGTTGTAGTGGGTGACTGGGCTCACTCATGGCATCAAGTTCTCCTCTGAGAACAACACTGCTAGCTCAGAAATATGCTTGAGGTACTCTATTTTAGGTCTTTTACTCTGCCAAAGTAGGGAGTTGGCATAAGAGAAAATTACTACTCTTGGAATTGATTAAGATCAGACTGAATAAAAATGGAGGAAAATATATTAAAGAATCTAATAGATAATGTGTCTATAAATCATTTTTAAACTCTCAAACACATGAGAGTCATCGAGAGATATCTTGTATTAGTGTAGCTCATACTGCTTTTCTAAAAAAAAAAATTAAAAAAATTCTACGTGTGGTGGTCTGAGAAAACCTGCTGGAATATCACTTTAGTTGAATTCTGTAAAACAGCCAGAAAAGATCAATAACAATAAAATAGGGTTTTGGCCAAAATGGCAGTTTTTGGCCTATAATATAGTTTGATAACTCAATTGCAAAGATCATGTTCAGATCATCAGTCTGCCTAAAGATGTCTAAATCCTTGCTAGTTAAGTGTGCTTTTCGCATGATTGCCACACTTTGATCATGTGAAATAGACATATTGAATTCAGTTTGTAATCAGATACCAGCTGTTAAAATGTCTGCAATACAAGTTGGAATCAGTGGTGGCTCGTCCCTGGGGCAGCCCCACCATTTATATCAGGTGTTTCACAATTGGTATGCGTGAATAGATTTTATCCAAATATGGAAGTACAGTGTTCAGTTGGGTGTTTTACAAATTAACAGTGTCATAAACAGAGCTGTGTTATTGTTTTTCCTGTGATAAAAGCAGTAACTTTAATTGACTTCTGAGCTGTAGTCAATTACTGCCTTTATCACTCTTTATGTTTTTTGTTTTTTGATAATTTCTTGTTCCAAGGAGCTAGGACCATCCTGAGCAGAGATATTGAGATATTGAATTTCATGGCCGCAACACATCTCAAAAAAGTTGGGACGGGAGCAACAAAAGGCTGGAAAAGTAAGTGTTACTAAAAAGAAACAGCTGAAGGAATATTTTGCAACTAATTAGGTTAATTGGCAACGGGTCAGTAACATGAAAAAGAGTATCTTAGAGAGGCAGAGTCTCTCAGAACTAAAGATGGGATGGAATCTGGATGGAAGCATATATTGCTCTAAAGCCTGTATATACCTTTCAGCAGTGATGGTGCCTTTCCAGATGTGCAAGCTGCCCATTCCATAGGCACTAATACACCCCCATACCATCAGACATGCAGGCTTTTGAACTGAGCGCTGATAAAAAGCCGGATGGTCCCTCTCCTCTTTAGTCCTCTTTAGTCCAGAGGACGCGGCACCCGTGGTTTCCAAAAAGAATTTCAAATTTCGATTCGTCTGACCACAGAACAGTTTTCCACTTTGCCTCAGTCCATTTTAAATGAGTTTTGGCCCAGAGAAGGTGGCGGCGATTCTGGATCATGTTCACATATGGCTTCTTCTTTGCATGATAGAGCTTTAACCTGTATCTGTGGATGGCACAGCGAACTGTGTTCACAGACAATGAGTTCTGGAGGTGTTTCTGAGCCCATGCAGTGATTTCCATTACAGAATCATGCCTGAGTTTAATGCAGTGCCGCCTGAGGGCCCGAAGAGCACAGGCATGCAATATTGATTTTCACCCTTATCCCTTGTGCACAGAGATTTCTCAGATTCTTGGAATCTTTTGATGATATTATGTACTGTAGATGATAAGCTATTCAAAGCAATTTTACATTGAGGAACATTATTCTGAAATTGTTCCTCAGTTTTTCGCAGATTGGTGAAACTCTGCCCATCTTTATTTCTGAGAGACTATCTAAGATACTCTAAGATTATCTTATCTTATCTTATCGAAGACTTCTCTAAGATACTCTTTTTATATGCAGTCATGTTACTGACCTGTTGCCAATTAACCTCCAGCTGTTTCTTTTTTAGTAACACTTACTTTTACAGCCTTTTGTTGCCCCCGTCCCAGCTTTTTTGAGACGTGTTGCTGCCATCAAATTCAAAATTACCTTATTTTTTTCTTAAAATGGTACATTTACTCAGTTTAAACATTTGGTATGTTTTCTATGTTCTATTGTGAACAACATATGGGTTTATGAGATTTGCAAATAACTGCATTCTGTTTTTATTTACATTTTACACAGTGTCCCAACTTTTTTGGAATTGGGGTTGTAAAAACTGGTGGTTTTGCAATGTCAATACATAAAGGTAATCACAAATTTTTTTTTTTGAAAAATGAAAAATGGTCGAGCAACCTGCATTGGACCATTGCGATGGAATGTCCCTTTAAAAAAATTTATTTGGGATTTTACCTTTTTGCCTGCAAAACTAACTTCCAAAAATGGATCCACAAGGTTTTTCTTGTCACCCTCTCCTCCAAACATGTTCTTGACAGTCTGTGCAAATGCATCGTCCACTAAACAAATGGAGAAAAACCCAGAAAGCACAGTAACAAAACCATTCTGAACAACGCAATAACAATGCTGTTTGCCTGTTGAATGTTGCACGACTCACTCTGTGGCATGTCCTCTGCACGGTACACTTTGAGAGAGAGTGTTGCTGAGCGCAGTGTGACCCCAGCAGGCAGCAGTAAGTTGCTCTCAATGTCATCTTGCTCCTCGTTGCATTCTTTCTTTTCCGCCTGCACCCCAGAGTACAAATCCACACAAAAACAGCTTAAGCACTGGTCATAAACTGCTCATAATGAAAGTGACCTCCAGAAAGCAAATTGCTTAAGCAATATGACTAAATTAAATCTGCAAATACTGGTTAACACATATACAGCTTTGTTTGAAAAATGTAATTAAAAAATAACATATGGAAATGTACCGGAGGCTCATCTCCAGTTCCCACAACGATCATGTTGACTTTCAGGTAACCTCGAGCTCCAGAGCTGGAGTCATCTGGATCACTCAGAAGCAGCCACTTCTTCATTATGGCATGAGCTTAGGAAATTGCAGAACAAAAGCCAGTAAAGGATATGAAAATTACTAGGTCACATGACATGATTCATATATTGCATTAAGATGTATTGTGTAAAGGCTGAAGATGTCACATACCAGGCTCATCATAGACATAGCCAACATCCAGCTGTTGGGAGATGTAAATTAAAAAAAAAAAAAGTCCACTGAAATTAGCCATATTGTGGATACAAACACAAAAGTAATTCAGCTGAAAGCAGACATTATGGACAATAGATTACCTTGAACTCCCCCAAAAGACTGTCTGATCTCAGCGAGGATGAGTTATAAACCTAGATATAAAGAGCCACATAAGGAGATGTATTGCTGTTGATGTCATGTTATGTGCAGACATGACCAAATGTGACAGGACAGATTGAGGGGAAAGAATTGTGTGATTGTGCGTTCACCTTACCCGAATATAGATGTTCTCATCTAAAAGCTCTGAGGGCAGCATGTTCATGTTGTAGAAGAAGATCTGTAGAAATATTCACTCCCATCATAATATGACAACCATCACATCACAATCCATCAGTCATATATCTTAAGCATCCCTTCAAATACAGTAACTGCTAACAGTGCACACAAAAGTAAAGATGGCAGGGTGGAGCATTCACATTAAATGTCACAAGAAAGTGTCACAAAATATATGACAGACTCACTGAAGCAGCTGAAAGCGGCCAAAGGGATCAAGGGGGAGTGAAGCAAAGAACCAGCAGAAATAGAGCATGACAGTTGTAGAATAGGTACAGAGCAGTTCACAGAAAGCAAAATTAATATAAGATCTAGAAAGGTAACAATTTAATGACGACATGAAGAACACCTAGTGTTCAACATTTCAACATAAAACACTGATCTGATGTAAATAAAGCAGGCTATAATAATGATAATAATAATAATAATAATAATAATAATAATAATAATAAACTGTCTTACCTCATCAAAAAAAGGATTGTTTCCTCTCCTGATCCTTGTCCTGTGGGTCTGTCCACAAACACTAACTTTGACCACTGGTTTGATGTTATTTCCGGGCAACTGCCGACCCTCAATGACTCGGATGCGAATCTAATGAAAAACCATGAGTGTGAGTTAAAGCATTCAGCAAAATATTTTCCGCATAAATCGTGCCTGAGGAATGACGTACCTGGAAATCTTGGGGTTTGTTAGACAGAGCTTTCTGTCTCTTCCGGCCTGTGCGGATCATCTTTTGGGGTGTTTTTCCAGGCTGGCCAGGTGCAGATGCGTCTCCTGGAGCCCGTGGATCTCCCCAATCTGTAGTTTCTTCATCACCATCTTCCTTTCCAGCAGAATTAACACCTACAGGGAAAACAAGCAGCAGCTTAACAAGCTTTCCTCTATGTGTGTTTCATTAAGCTCTTGTCAACCCAACTGTAAAGTCCTTATTAAGGCACAAACAATGTATTTATTTTTTATTTATTTCAGATTTTATTTTAATGGGATCTCTCTTTTAATGGAATTTCCCATTTTTTACAAAGCAGCCAAAACTGTTCAGGAGTAGAAATAACTAAATAAATAAATTCATGTTGGAAAAAAAATCAGTAAAATCAGTAAAAATGTATTTATTTTTCATGACAATACATATGTACAGGCTACAGTAACTCAAATAACCACGCTCTACACCCGTGGTGAGCTGAAAAGCATCAAACATTAAGGCGTCAAACATTAAGGCAGAAGTACTACAACAGCAGAGGACACAATGGGTTACACTGCTGTCAGCCAAGAACATGACTCTGTGGCTACAGTGGGCAGTTAAAAATGTGTGTGTGTGTGTGTGTGTGTGTGTGTGTGTGTATACTGTATACATACATACATATCTATCTATCTATCTATCTATCTATCTATCTATCTATCTATATATATATATATATATATATATATATATATATATATATATATATATGCATATAACACCAGATGTGTTAACACAAGTTCATCATGAGTGGGAGAGATGACTCCGTGGGTGTTTACAAAGAAATGATAATATACAGGATGTTTTGTAAATAAATGTACTTTTTGTTAGAAAGTGTTAATTTCCCCTATGGATAAAGACTACTGGGACACCCTATACACACACACACACACACACACACACATATACATATATATATATATATATATATATATATATATATAAACACACAATCACAGTGTAGGAACTTGCAAAAAAGAAAACACAACCAGAATGTCTCCAGTGGTAGAGGTTACTACTAGTACAGTAAACTCTATTACTGGAGATATTCTGGAAATGCTGAGAGCATTGTCTATTTGTGTTTTCTTTTTTGCAAGTTCCGTCTTTGATTTGCATCATTCATTTCCATACTGTAGAGCAGCACAATAGCCCATTGAAAAGCAGCTTTCAAATGCAGTCCAGCTTGTGCTGTGCAGTCCAGTGATTCAGATCAGTTTAAAAAATAATTGAACATGAGCTCACAATGCAGAATATCAAACATAATTAGAGTTTCAGGGAATTAATTCAATGTCCTGATCAACCCTTTCAAGATTCCACACATAAAATAATGGCAAAATGTATTAGGGAAATCTGTAATGAAATAAGATCTCCAGCAACTGACCTGCTTCTCCAGCACTGGTATCTCCATCAACTTGTGCATTTGGGTTAGGAATAGCACTGGCAGGAGGCTCATATCCAATTAGTAAACTTATAGTTGCCTGGAACAATATAAATCCACACACATACTGCATGTCACCATATGATCCACCACTTTCAGTATATGCATTATATCACGCTTTGGTCAATATGTGTTGATTAAAACCTATTATACCACAGCTATTTATCAACACTAACAACTTTTTTGAACGATGACATACATTTTATCTGTTTATAATTACATTTAATGTTGTGGAATTTCTGCAAAACAAGTTAGTCCCTGCTGTCACTTACATTATAAAAGCTATAAACGGGTGTTCCCTCACCAAAACTCAGCTTGTTACTGAGAAACCGCAAAACAAAGAACTGATGCTGGGGACTCCTTCCATAAATGCTAAATAAACTTCTCCTCAAAGAAAACTTTACCATATCAACATCACATGTTTTTTTTTTTTATTTTTATTTTTTTAATTCATGTATGTGGAGCATCCACCATACAAGTCCCTGTGCAAGTTGTTACTATAGAAACAATAACATACTAGACTGAGTGCAGTAATATAAACCTGTAATTTGCTTTGCAGGCAGGACCACTATCTGTAGCTGTGCTGTTATAGGAAATTAATCACCACCTTCTAACCAAACAGAATTGATAATTCAACCAGGCTGTGGTATAATGCATTGTGTTATACATTTCAGATGGCAAGATTACCCCGATATCTTGCTTCTTCTCATTCACAAGAGGGACATTCCTTGAAGGCAGTGACTTGGTCTGACCACCGGCCAAATCCCGGAGAGAGATTTTTGCAGAACCAATAAATCTGCAAATCACAAAATTAACAAAGTGTAAGTTAAAAAGCACAAACAACTTATACTGTACTAAAATACACAACACACAATGTTCATTAATAAGGTAGAGTTTTCTATAATTTTCCAGCTAAACTAAATTTTATACTAGATTATATCAGTTATCATTTCTTTGATATTGATTTACAAAAGCAAATAAAACACAATGTGAAAAGGTCACTAGAAATAGTCTGTTGACGTGACCACTTGAACAGGCAGTGTTTAATTTCACTAGTCATTTCATAAAGCCCCACCTGTAACTGGATCTCAGAGGGTTATGCTCAACGCACAGTAAAGGACTTCTTTTTTTTACTGGCTCTGGTTTTGCAATGGTAGGTGAGTCACTGTGACAGCACACTGACTCATCATGTAAGTTCAGACTTCAGTCGTTAAATTTCAACATTTCAACTTGAGTGATCTTCAAAAAAGTGCCCATGCTTGAAAAGTAAAATTACACAATGAAAAAGAAAAGTTTGATGGAAGTCAGATCATATATTTTTTCTCCTGATTCTAATAAAAGGCTACACTTGATGCCAGCTTTACTCATCTTGGTTGGTAGAGGAGTAGGTTAGAAGCTTCCACCCACCATAAAATGGAGAAGCAAGAGGGAGGCAAGCGGGAAAAAATGCAAGGCTGTGAGTAATTACAGTGAGCCACAGGCATGAGATGTTCAAGGCAACATTTTAAGTTTAACCACCAGCTTTAGAGGCAGGAGCCCTGGACTGAAAATTGCACTATAGTCCTTTGTTCATGTTTCATACAGACTCGACCACATGATCAATCAGTGTAAAATGGGCTTAGGAGTCTTTAACCTAAGGATTTGCTGGCAGATTTTTTGATGTTAGTCTTAGCTGTTTTAAGGAACCTGAGGAATAATGAGAAAAAGGAAGACTGACAATCATGGGAGACACAATTTCCTTATACGGTATAATTAAAAAAAAAACAAAACAAAAAAAAAACGGCTCCCCTTTGGTGTTCTCTCTTATGGCTAACAGGATACTGTACATAAGTGAGGCTTCGAATGTTTCCTGCAGTATCTAGGTAGACAGAGGGATCTTTTCAAGTTTGCTCTTATTGTGTTCCATATAACTGTACTGTAATTACAGTACTGTGCAAAAGTTTTAGGCACCCTATTTTTTTTAGTACAAACTTTGTTATAGATCTTTTATTTTATGACTTCTACATTATCAAGTCAGTACAAAAACATTTTAGATTCCCAAACATTAGTTTTCTTGCACAAAATTAAATGTTACAGAAAAATGTTTGTATGTCATTAAAGAAAGCAGCATATTACATAAGAGACACTTTTCAGACAAAAAACACAATAAAGGCTGCTGGGTAAGAAGCAAGTGTGAAAGTCAAAGTCTCCAGAAGAACTGTGGCTGGTTCTGCAAGACGCTCAATAAAACTTACCAGCTCATTTCCTTATTAAACTGCACAAATTGTACCTGAGACTACTATTTTTCTTTTCTTTTTATTTTTTTGTCACAGCAAATATTGACTTTGTTTCATTTACCATTGTTTACTGCTCTTTACAGTATTTTTTTTAAATGTAGAAACATTTAATTTAATTGAATTATTTTTAAAATTTTTAAATAAAATAAAAAAAATTAATTAATTAATATATATAATTATTTTTAATCTAATTAAATTGAAAGGACTCTAATATCCACTAAGGAGGTACTACAGTACTACTATTAAAATAGTACTAATATGACAAACATATGCATTATGTATAAAAAACTGAAAAAAGTGACATAAATAGTAAGATCTCAATTAAACATCATTTGAAAACACCTTGTTGGCTTTAATGGCCCTTTTTGCAGTTTTTTACTTGTGAATTTTGCAGATTTGTTTTTCTGAAATTTTCCCCTGTTTGCTTCTGTCTCTTGGTAAAGTTTCACAGTGAATCAGTCTTAGAAGAAAGAATTCACCTTTATGTCTATTGGTCAACTGGAACATGGAGTAATAAATCCTCTGATCCTTTGTCATGCCTTTTTATGCCCACACTCTGGCATTTCCCCAAAATGGCAGAACATTCCAGACCAAACAGTGGTATCCAGCTACCTTAGCTTATGCATGAAATAGGCTGTTATTACATATTATTACGTATTCAGGAGTTATCTGCTGGGCTGCAGCTTCACCAGACCTGTAGTTACTGTATATTGCATAAGCACTATTCATGCAAATATGATCAACTTGTATTTATTTGAATTAAAACCTGCTGTTTTGTTTGTGGGTGATTAAAGTTACAGCCAACCAGGCATTCACACTGTGGCCATGGCTAAGGACCAACTAGACCTCTGAGGTTCATCTGAGCATTAACAAACTTTGCTTACATAAATCACAATAAGGATATATTCAGTTGTTCTTATAGAACTTATACTTTTATTTAATAATTCTGGCACATAACTAACTCCATAATCCTCATTCTGGATCATGCACAGACTTATGCAGTAGACTATAAATTAAAACATTCCAGATGCAGTTCTCATGGTATTCACTAATGTGCTGGAATTCATTATTAACATTAATTTAACATTAATGTGTTAAATGTTCATTATTAATTTGTATTATGAACGAAAGGCAGCAGTCTAAACAGTGATTTAACTGCAATGGAATTTTGCAAAATGTAAACTAAGAGAATCTTTTTTCAGTCTTCTGTGTATGTAGTTGAGATGTTCAGAAGCAGCACTGATTGTTAGTGACAATTTCCTTGTGGGAAATATTTTTAGATTGTTTGGCAAATAAATGGAATGTAATCCCAAGTCTATGAGTCACATCTCAGGGGAAAAAAACAGCAAGGTCAAATTTCTACAAAGATACCTCTAGCCCCAACCTAAGGCTCAGATAATATTAAAGAAAACATATATAAATTATGGAATTGTGCATTAGGCATATCGGCAAAGAGATATATAGGTCAGTCTAAGAGTATTTCTGGCACACTGCATGTGGAAACAAGTCTTGACAAGCATTTCCACATTACTTACCTCATGCCATGTGGCAATTTGCTTCTCTCAGACAATGGAAAACAGATTTTTTAGTTTTCCAGGGCTCCCAAAAAGGGGGATTCATTTTTGAGCATGAACCTTTGGCCCAGGTAAACGTTTCCCTCTAATCAGTAATACAACATCAACAACGATAAAGTTCAGCTATATTTTTTCACTTAATAGACTAAGGAAACACACATTACAAGGTTAAAGTGAGCCTTATCTGTGGACCTGAATCTAAGCCTGCGAGGCACAGGACCTTTAAGAAAAATGAAAGTGATAATAGAAGTCATATTATGCCTGTTATCATATAACGCTTGTGGTGGGGTGGGGGGTGGGGTATGGGGGTTGTGGGATGTGGCTAATGCTCTCACATAGCATAGCAAGTACAGACATGGAAGTTGGGTGGGGCAGCGATGGATGGCTGCACAAGCCGTGTCTTCTCTCCAATCAAGCATTTACGGTTGCATTGGTTTATTATATGTTTCACGCAATACATAGAGAAAGCAAGTGTTAAAAACATAAACATAAAAAGGTTTGAACTTTACTTGAGTATTAAGTACAAAATGACAAAGGCTTTTTCAGAGACTTCTCATCCACTTCATTCAACATCATGCCAATGGTGCCAATGGACATACTATAAAACAATGCTTTGGTGCATCTGTGCAATCGGACATGCTTATAGTAATCTGTAAAAGAGTGCCAAAATGCAAATCGCATACTTGTCCTTGCCGATGGTCTCATAGTCTTTAACCACCACATCGATGAATGAAGAAGAGTCCAGAGGCGAACCCTTTAAATCGAACTCAAGAATCTGAAAAGGCAAACAAGAAAAGAACCTGGTGTCATATAACATAATCAAGGTTAGGACAGCTCATCTTCAGTAACAGTGTCTGAGCATCAGTGTATTACACTCACCTCATTCCACACAGGATTTAACTCACTAGTAATAGCTTTGGTTTTCTTTTTTTCACCTGAAAGAGTTCAAGCAAATTAGGAAAGCAAGGGAAAGGAAGGCAAGGAAAGCAAGTTTTTGGTTTATGCTACAAGGTAGGGTAGGGCACAGAATACACGTAGAACCTCTCAAAAACTATTTAGGCACTGATATTCATTGTGTATAAAGTTACTTGGAGAAGGAGGCATTTTTTCCCAAACTGCGACGCGCCATTTGTGTCCATATAAGGAAATCTACTGTACCTCAGAGACATCACATAAAAAACAACAACTTTTGCATCCCAGTGGATACATTTATAAATGGTACAAGAGCCTATCATGTAGTCTATTTCAGGAGATTATTTTAGTTATGGTTGCTTTCAATTTTTTTTTCGTTTGCTAAAACTAAAGAATAATGGCACGACTTATAAAGTGACTACACAGAGGTTTTGTTGTTCTCACTAACTGCACAGAAAGTCGAGCAGTGAGACAAAACTCACCTTTAAAGAGGACTGCGGCGATGGGGTCCGGGTTGCCGAGTGTCTTTTTGGGGATTGCTTTAGCGCACTCGACCACCACCTTCAGCATGGTGCCGACTCAGGGATCAGTTCAATCCGTTTTTCCTCTTCACAGGTTTGAGGCGCTGGAGGAGGAAGCGAGTGCTGCAAGCAGGGTGAGGAAGGAGAGGAGGGAACAGTGGATTAGGTTAAGCAAGAACACAACTCGGATTAAGCAAGAACACTAGTGCGAGAACCCTGGTATCCACCCTTTGAGGCTGAATTTGACTAAAAATGACTCGTAAACATCTTCATAGGCAGTGTGTGGTGAGGATACAGGTGAGCAACAAAGTTCCAAAAAAACAACAACAAAAAAACAAAAAAAACAAACAAAAACCCATATATTACAAAATATTGGTGCAGTCAGCGACTAACAGACATGAAATAGATTGTAGAGTGTGATTAGTCGTGATGTGTTTGTATGATAGTTTTGTTCAACGACCGGTTTTGTGTTTTTATATGTATTGCACGTTTTGGAGCGCAGTCTGAAACAGTAAAGCCGCAGTGCCACCTAGTGGTCATGAAGAAAGTGAGCGGCAAAGTCGAGATCCTGTATGTTCCAAAACAACTTAAAAAGAATAGACCTAATGTTGTTTTGGGGATTGCATACCACCGCCCCTGCTGAAAAATAAATAAATAAAGATAATGATAATAATAAGGTTTAGTGGTTAGCACGTTTGCCTCACAGCTCTAGGGTTGAGTGTTTGATTCCCACCTCCACCCTGTGTGTGGAGTTTGCATGTTCTCCTCGTGCTTCAGGGGTTTCCTCCGGTTACTTCGGGGGTTTCCTCCCCCAGTTCAAAGACGTGTTGTAGGCTGACTGGCATTTCCAAATTGCGTGAATGGGTGTGAGTGCATGTGCAATTGTGAAAATAATCACATTTTGTTGCTTTTCAGCCTGAAATGAAGACAGACACAGTTTGTGGACTGCAGTCTTCAAGTCATTCCACAGATTTTCAATGGGGTTTAAGTCTTTTTCTCCTTCAACCACTGTGTGGTCAGTTTTGCTGTGTGCTTTGGGTCATTGTCATGTTGGAAGGTAAACCTTCTTCCCATTGACAACTTTCTGGCAGAGGGCAGCAGATTTTCCTCAAGAATTTGACGGTATTTTGCCCCATCCATTTTCCTTCTATCCTGACAAGTGCTCCAGTCCCTGCTGCAGAGAAACACCCCCATAACAGGATAGTACCACCTCCATCCTTTATATATATATATATATATATATATATATATATATATATATACAGTGCCCTCCACTAATATTGGCACCCTTGGTAAATATGAGCAAAGAAGGCTGTGAAAAATTGTCTTTATTGTTTAACCTTTTGATCTTTTGTTCAAAAATTCACAAAAATACTCTGCTCTCAAGGATATCAAACAAATGCAAACAAAACACTGGTTTATGATAAGAAAAATAAAATTAAAAAAATAAACTCTCTTTGCCAAGGGATGTATTACCATACATACCATTACAAATTTACAAATTCCATGTTTGTTTCTCTTGTTTGCTTGTTTTTTTCAGCAGGGGCCTGATGCTGAAAGTTAGGGGTCTCCTCGATCTAAATCAGTTCAGATCCACTTTCGCCAACACATTCGTGGGAACAGATCTCCATCAAATCTCATGTTGAGCCAGCATTGGTGAGTAAATACAAATTTAATTTTTTTTTTGCTCACCAACTGTTTAGATATTAGTACATTTCAGCCCAGAACACGAGTACTTTGTGCATACTATTTATTCGTTATTAAATGTCTACAGTGTAATACCGCAGTGCCTCCTAGTGGTCATGAGAAAATTAGCAGTGTGGATGTATGTCCCAGAGTAATTCTATAACATAAGAATAACTCAAACCAAATTTCAGTAGTGGCCAATGTGATAAAGTGAGAGGAAAAGATCTAAAGGATGTAATCACTTAAGGCTTTAGTTATCCAGCTCAATAACTCAAGTAATTTAAGTGAATCAATCACTCAGTAATTAATTAGGTTACTCATAAATCTACAACAAATATGGAATGTGTCTATTGCACAGAAATGTGGATTATCATTCATTCATTCATTCATTCATTCATTCATTCATCTTCATTAGCAACTCTATCCTAGGAACGCTGGGTGTGAGCACTGGATAGGATGTTAGTTCATCGCATGGCAACATGTATGCCTAGGGGCAATTTAGCATAGCCAATCCACCTACAGTACTGGCATGTTTGCATGAGATGGGAGGAAACATGCAAAACTCCAAGCAGCCATCTGAGCAAATTTTATATGTAATTGTAAGGTATGTTATTGCCAGTTGTTCACTATAAAGCCTTACCTACATTATAAATACTTATATAGAAACCCTCATATGACTTTTATATACACCGATCAGCCATAACATTAAAACCACTGGCACCAGGATGCACTATGGGAAGAAGGCAAGCCGGTGGAGGCAGTGTGATGCTCTGGGCAATGTTCTGCTGGGAAACCGTGGGTCCTGGCATTCATGTGGATGTTACTTTGACATGTACCACCGAAACATTGTTGCAGACCAAGTAAACCCATTCATGGCAACGGTATTCCCTAATGACAGTGTCCTCTTTCAGCAGGATAATGCGCCCTGCCACACTGCAAAAATTGTTCAGAAATAAACACAAAAAGTTCAAGGTGTTGACTTGACCTCCAAATTCCCCAGATCTCAATCTGATGGAGCATATGTGGGATGTGCTGGGCAAACAAGTCCAATCTATGGAGGCTCCAACTCACAATTTACAGGACTTAAAAGATCTGCTGCTTACGTCTTGGTGCCAGATACCACAGCAAACCTTCAGAGGTCTTGTGGAGTCCATGGCTCGACAGGTCAGAGCTGTTTTGACGGCACAAGGGGGACCTACACAATATTAGGCAGGTGGTTTTAATGTTATGGCTGATCATTGTACACTGTATACTTTTTACTTAATACTGATATTATTTTTTAGTCTTTCTTGTAGTCTATAAAGACTCGAAGTACAGACTGGTACTGAGACTGCAGCCTGTAATTATAAGAAATAAATTGTAAATTTGTATAGTGGGATAATGACACCCAACTAATTAAATATATATAATAATATTGCGTTTTGAACCATTGGATATGAAGAATTATTTATCCCATTAGAACATCTTAGTAACCTGTTATCATCATTCTTATCCAGTAGATGGCAGTAAAAGTTTGTTTCTTATTTTGGGCAAAAGACAGCCTCTTAGCCTCGTAGAGTAGTTAACGTTTAGTGTAAATGAAGCAGGAAGACAGATTTTCATTCTGGTCCTGACTCCCACAGAGACCATTTATTAAGTGCTAATTTAGTTCCACTATGCCTGAATCAGACAATCAGTGTCCTACACTATTCTCTCCTTGATGATCTGATGCTGAGAGAAGAAACTTGAGGACAGGGACATTAACACCAATTACACACTGATTTGGTTTGCTATAGTTCAGGAAAAAAATAAATAAATAAAAAAAAAGAGAGAGAGAAAGAAAGAAAAATAAAAGGAGCTTTAAGTATGAATAATCAAAAATTGTTTTCTGTACAAAAAATATTTGCAAGGAGAAATTTCCAGAGAGCCTTCAAACTCAAAACTGAGAATAATTCAGTGTTTATATGAATTTAACCAGATTGAATATGCTAGTTTATGCAACAGTAATCTATTAAGCACACCACTGGAGATATCCAGGGTGTTAATAAACAGTAAAAGGGCAATATTTGATCACTGACAAAGACTATTTTAACAGCTGAACGAATAAAAAGTGAAAAAGTCTTTTTCACTTAATAAAAGCACCTATTGTGTTCTTGAAGTAACTGCTGGATTTAGGCTCAGAAAAGCTTTTCAGTTCCATTTGCTTCATCGCTGTCTTGTTCCTCTCTTGTGTACTGTGAAGTCTTTTATCACAGAGATAAATGGAAGAGAGCCTGTTCTCCACTTCTCTGTAATGAGCCGGGGAGCGGAGAGAAGGTTCCTCACCCCATCGTCTATTTAGTCTGACCGAGAGCAGCAAATGCCTTCTCCAAAACCTTGTTAATGTGAAGGCAAGTTGAAAAATAATCCCTATGGAAACTTTACTGATGTGAGGTTCAGTCATCCTTTTAATATAGTTTTATAGAGTATAAGTCAGCTTAGAGGAAAAAGAATGTTACAGTATATTCTGTGAAGTTCTTTCTTACTTGAATTTGCTAACGTTTTTATCTATCAATCTATCTATCATATGGTGTATGGCATCATTTTGTTCGATATGAGGATCTCGAGTTGATATGTATGAACAATACATTCACGTTGCATAACAAAGAAGGTTATAAAGTAAACATAAAGCGCTAATATTTCGTGAGGTGCAATAAATATTTAAACTTAATCAAGCCCACTCTCCCGCATTCCTCTTTATCTCCAATCAGCAGAGACTACATGGAAAACAACAACAAAACAACACAAAACGCACACTTCTCCTAAACATGCTGTTTTCTCTACGCTGCATAGAAATCATCATGGTAGTTGAGAAGGTCATATTTGGAAAATATGAGTTTAGAATGCAGCACGCAAAAACATGTACACAGAAGTAGGTGCACTATATGGCCAAACGTTTGTCAGCACCTGACCATCACACCCATTTTGACATTCAGACCGTACAGGGTTTCGTGGAGTTTTTTTTTTATTGTGATTGTTGCAGCCAAAAATGCTTGATTTTGCTGTGGCTTTTTTCAAAATGTTGTGCTTTTTTTTTGTCGGAAACTACTTGAATTGGCAAAATTGCAATTGCACAAAATTCTTTTGCACGGTCTTTCACAGTGATGTTTGTTGGTACGCGAGACCCTTTATCTGTACTCATGTTCGACGCACGGGCTTTGGCTGAATTGCCTTGTGATAATGTCACATGATGTGTCTTGGCCCAGATCTGCAGTAAGATTGAAAAACTGCAAGCTCCTCAGAATATTGCAGAGTTTGCGTTAAATTCTGAGATCGCAAAATCGCAACTGGACATTCAGCCACAAGAGCATTAGTGAGGTCAGACACCCATGTTGGGCGCCCTTTTGTTTCAGGGAAGGGAAAATCAATCAATCAATCAATCAATCAACAAACCAATCTATCTATCCATCTCTCCTAGTCTTGTGTCTTTTCTCCCATTTTCACATCATAATTGCATAAACTGTGTGTTGAAACATCAAAGAAATTATTACAGACATCCTTATTTCTTGTTAAACTAAGAAATATAATTTATTGCATAAAAATTATATTTAGTTACAGTAAGAAGGCTAAACATTTATGTACAACAGACATTTACAGTGTTTAGATGAAACAACAACAAAAAAAAAAGACCTCACAGTTCTGGTATGACATCAGAACAAAATAACTCAGGGTTTTTGAAAAGAAACCAACATCCAGAGGTGGATCTCAGAAGGATGAGACCAGATGCAGTCCCATGTCTCATACCTGAAGGATGTCCAAAGGTTGTGTTCGGGTTAGAAGAGGTTTCCCCAGACAAATCCATGTGCTTAGGAGC
Organism: Cranoglanis bouderius; assembly: GCA_023630585.1. Lineage (NCBI taxonomy): Eukaryota > Metazoa > Chordata > Actinopteri > Siluriformes > Cranoglanididae > Cranoglanis > Cranoglanis bouderius. The sequence continues at coordinate 18,100,279 of CM042536.1, read as the reverse complement.
TTTCTTTACAATCTACAGTGTCATAACTGCCAATCCCTTTCATGGGTAGAGGTCCTAATTTACTCCTCCTCAGAAAGAATATTTATTTTTGTCTATTGATGGCAGAATTCCTCCACACAGCTCAGAAAAGCAGCAAAGAGCACAAGGAAACCAGTATTAAATCCCAACTTCCTGGAGTCATTTTATATTGTTTGTTTCTGCTGATGAGCCTTGGAGGACCTTTATGTTTATCCTTAAGGCCTGTTCCAGCATGTGTCAGCAGTACAGCGTGACAATTTCCAAACTGACACTTGCACATCTGACAGAAAACTTTAAGTAGGTCTGCAAATTTACTCAATTTGTTCTTGCATAGAATGTACATAAAAAGGTAAAAGAAACTGCTACAAAATGAGGCCCTTCAATCAGCACGCATTCAACAGCACGTGTACACACACACCACAAAAATTACTTTTCCAGAAAGATGGACAGATACTGCTTTTTTCTGGAGGAAATCTCAACACTTTTATAAAGAAATGGTTGTAAAAAAAAAAATAATTAAAAGACATATTGTGACCTTAGAATTATATTGTTCTATCTGGCTGACAAGTAGTTTTTTGATATCAAGCATCAAAGATGTGATGTTTCAGCTAGCAAAAGCTACAGTAGTGACATCCATATTTATATTTCAGTACGGTGTAGCGTTTAAAAGTGCTTCACATGTACATTATCAAAACCCTGAGATATTTAAAAAGTGGGTATTTGACCAGGTAGGAAACATGGTTATCAAATTATTAACATGATTACAATTCAGTAATTCGTTTTAAAACACAGATGGCACATCAATGTATTTACACTCAATTAGGCTATGTTTTCTCATATTTCACTTCTGAAATGATTTTATATGAAGTCATTCATACAGTAAATATACACTGGGGGAAAAGAAAAACAATATTTACTGAGAAAAGTATAAAGCTACATGCAGTGAAACCAATAGGTGCCACATGTATTATCCATGTATTATAGCTACTTAATATATCTATACCTAGCTAATATTCAGTCCTACTTCCACTCTGAGCTATGGCAGAAAAATAAAAAAAACACATTATTGGAGGTAGGTAGGTATTGGCTAATATTTACCGCTAACGTTACTAAGCTTTCTACTGTGCTCGAAGCTTTTTGATTATTATTATTTTTATTTTTTTTTAAGTTTTTCAAAAACAACAAATTGTTAGAGCTGTAAATAGACTAGACTAAGACACAGTATTTTTTTTTTTTATACTACACTAGTAGTATGAAGTAAAATAAGCATTCATAAATGCTTTTAACACTTAAATGCTTTTTTCCTTCTCATGTATGCCACAGGAAATGTCTGATAGCACCACTATGCTTCATTCACTGTATTAAACTGGGTGGACTTTGATTGGCAATTTATTACAATTAATAAAATTATTCATTAATAATTTATCTACCATTATGACTACAATTATGGCTGTGATAGAATCCAAGTTCATTCCAAGTTAATTTTAGATGTGCAACTTTCCTTAAAATATTGAAACACAAATCTTGAAACGTGTAAAATAAAAAATGGAGAGAGAGAGAGAGAGAGAGAGAGAGAGAGAGAGAGAGAGAGAATAATAATACCAAATGTGAAGTTATGTTCCAACTAATGTGCTGAACTCATTTCCAGCCAAAATGCCAGACTGAACCTTATAATATTAAGGTCACAATATGCTAATGATACAACATTAAAATGGACAGATGGTAAAGGGCCCATGACAGCCATGGCTGTTAGTCTCACACTATAGTAACATTTCCAACCCACAGTCAAAGACAGTGAATGTGATACAATGCAGTCCAAAGAGCAGCCATGCCATTTCCAAAGACACTTAACACAAGGCCTACAATTGGCTGACCTTAGAGTCGGAGCAATGATTAATGGCTCGAGTTGAACCCAAACACAGGATCACAGAATCAGAGCTCACATTTTTCACGTCTGTTTCAATGCCTGAAATGACAGTTTACTCATGACGTATTACACAGCATTTAGAAAACCTTGCCACATAACATGAAGTCTACTTTTGCATGAAGCACTTTTTAACCACTCCCTGCTTGTATAACGTAATGTAACAGCAGTCAAGCACAGATGCAGTCGTGCTCCTCAATAACATTACAGCAGATACAGCAAGAGAGAATGAAACAATAATCCACTAATATGGACAGTAAATTAAAAAGTGCGTTCCCTATAGGAAACTTTTGTGTGATAGCTCTTCTGCATTTTATATGATGTGTTGAAGAGTAAATTTCATTAAAAGCAACCAAGATGACTAGAATAAAGTAAAAGGGAAATGCAGTTCATAAAAGCTTTCCTCTAGAGATGCACTGATACTCGCCTGAACCAGTGGATTGTTGGATCTGATCCTCTGATGTGTTTTGACATGAAGGTGAGTGACGCTGACTTGAACACGGCACCATCATGTCTCTGATATTTTGCATAACAAGGCAACAGCAGCTTGCAGAATTTTGGCTTGTTTCCTGTCAGGGTGTCTGTACTGAATCAGTATCAGGTATCAGGAGATACGCGATACTTATTATATTGAAAATGGGAAATGTGTAATCGGTACATCCCTAATTTCTTGCAACAACAGAAGCTCCCTGTGTCTTTTTGCTAATCATAAATATGACAAGAATTTTGCCAAACAGGTGAAGTGCAGCGTGAGGTTCACTACAGGCTAGTCTCAGTATGCTGTAAATGAAAATGGCAAAACTAATAACTATTGCAGTACTACTGTTTCTGAGTCTGTGTGTGTGTGTGTGTGTGTGTGTGTGTGTGTGAGAGCAGCTTGACAACATGCTTCACTCCACAGTCTGCTTGATGGTGACTTTAAGCCTCCAATAATCACTAAGAAACAAAAGCTCAATCACGACCTTAAGTGATGCTTAATCATGCACGTTCACACTTGGTTTCCAGCATGTAGTCTGAGAGTGTGTGTGTGTGTGTGTGTGTGTGTGTGTTTAGATGAAAAATTATTCACGTCTGAGAGGGCAAAAAGCATCCTTGAATCATGAGCTTGTACACATGATTCATGCAGACAGGCCAAGATTTAAACCTGCTACCTGCATTAAGATAAAAAATAAAATAAAATTCTCATTCAAATGACATCACATTTTTTTGGTTCATGTCTGACTGAGTGCAGTAGTGTGTGTAAGACTGAGAGATCATGAAGCCAGCGCCATGCAGATCTTTATCTTCTGTGTGCACACACAGTGACGAGTCCGGCTGTGTGGTCACATCTTTATGCCCATCCACTGGCATTAATGATTGCTTTATTCATGGTGGCACATTTCTTTCCCTTTTACAGGTTTTGATTACCCAATCAGCAGTCCTCATCTGTCGTCATGACAACTAAGACCTCACTCTTGCCCATCTCTTCCAGAGCAGTCGCCAGGGAGACCAGGTCGGCATCACCGTGGTGACAGGCTTCCCACAGGTCGAGCAGCACACCTGTGGGACTTGGCTTTGTGGCAAAGTAGTTCAGGTACCTGTGCCAGTGACATGGAAAGAGCACAACAACACTCAATCACACAGAAAATATCATCAAAAATTTAAAGAGGGGAAAAACTTCAACCAAAAACTTTTTGTTATATCTGTAAAAGGTACAGTGGGTATAAAAAAGATTCACCCCCCTTTAAAATAATCACATTTTGTTGCTTTTCAGGCTGAAATGAAGACGGACACAGTTTTTGTTTTATCCAGCTGTATTTACTCAGTGCAACTTATAACATCCAAGTGAAAGATATAACACCAACATGTCAGAAAAAAATAAAAAACCAGAATCACTGAGTTGGAAAAAGGATCACTCCCCTCATAAAAATGACTTGTAAACTCAATCAGGTGTAGCTAATCACCTTCTCAATGGCACACAAAGCCATTTGACTTTCAACTGTGACCAGCTGTGGTCATTTTGATTAGCTCAACATGAAAATAGCTTTCCTGGAGCATTTCAGTCCTTGGTAGTGCAACTGAAGCAAACAATCAACAAGGCAAGGGACTGTCAAAAGATCTCCGGGATAAAGTTGTGGACAGGCACAAGTCAGGAGATGGATACAAAAAAAAGGCTTTATCAATGCCTAGAAGCACAGTGAAGTCTATTATTAAGAAGTGGAAGGTATTTGGTACAACACAGACCCTCCCTGGATCAGGACGTCGTTCCAAACTGGATGAAAGAGCCAGGAGGAAACTGGTCAGAGAGGCTACCAAGAGGCCTACAGCAACTCTGAAGCAGTTGCAGGAATTTATGACAAAGAGTGATCATTGTGTGCATGTGACAACAATATCACAAATTCTCCACAAATATGGCTTGTATGGGAGGGTTGCATGAAAAAAGCCACCCACGACTGAGCTTGCCAAAACGCACCTTGAAGATTCTGAAGCCACGTGGAAAAAGGTGTTATGGTCAGATGAGACTAAAATTGAATTATTTGGCCTGAACACCAAACGATATGTCTGGCGCAAATCCAATACAGCTCACCATCCAAATAGCACCATTCCTACAGTAAAGCATGGAGGTGGTAATATCCTGTTATGGGGGTGTTTCTCTGCAGCAGGGACTGGAGCACTTGTCAGGATAGAAGGAAAATGGATGGGGCAAAATACCGTCAAATTCTTGAGGAAAATCTGCTGCCCTCTGCCAGAAAGTTGTCAATGGGGAGAAGATTTACCTTCCAACATGACAATGACCCAAAGCACACAGCAAAACTGACCACACAGTGGTTGAAGGTGAAAAAGGTGAATGTCCTTGCATGGCCTAGTCAGAGCCCAGACTTAAACCCCATTGAAAATCTGTGGAATGACTTGAAGACTGCAGTCCACAAACAGTCACCATCAAATTTAACTGAACTGAGCAGTTCTGCAAAAAAGAGTGGGGTGATCCTTTTTCCAACTCAGTGATTCTGTTTTTTAATTTTTTTTTTTCTGACATGTTGGTATATCTTTCACTTGGATGTTATAAGTTGCACTGAGTAAATACAGCTGGATAAAACAAAAACTGTGTCCGTCTTCATTTCAGGCTGAAAAGCAACAAAATGTGATCATTTTAAAGGGGGGGTGATTCTTTTCTATACCCACTGTATCACATACTGTAGACTGGTTCATACATTTTAGTATAAAATAAAGAAACCCGTACTCATATTGAACTAGGAAAAAAAAACGTACGATACACTGCGCTCCCTTTGGCTTCAAAAGAAAAAAAAAAACATCTTGAATAAAGAAATAACAGACAATTTATCAAACTATATTACTGTCTCCTACTGCTCTGAGATCTAAATTAGGAACTCTGAATATCAACCACTGTTCCACCTCCATGAGAGAAAGCTCACATCAAAGTTCTTTCTTTTAAATTGGCAGTAATCATTTTGGCCACAGGCTCTTGACACATTAAAACTGTAGACTATTAAAAAAATTTGAATATATTTTTGAATTATGTCTTTCAAACTTTTTTTTGTGAGTGGCTCACATACAGTTTTGTCATCCACTATCTTCAACTTCTTTTCTAGTTCTAGTTATTAAGTACCACCCTAGAATCCCCCAATTTAAAACACAACATCTTTGCATACAGTGTCTTAAGCCAGTAAAATCTTGAATATTATTAAAAGTCATCTATTACTGGCTTTAAGGAAGCATGCACACATGCATATACACATGCCTTACTATTAACATGTAATTAACATGATTATATATAAATGCCAATGTCTACACCTTAGCCCAACTCTAATTTTAACTTAAGTAACAAAAAGGAAACCTTTTGGCTCTTTTTTTTTTGGTGGGAGGAAATGATCAGATATTTCTAATCCTTGTAAGGACATTTGGTACCCACCAAGATAAACACACACATTCATGCTAATGCGCTCACCTGTCAAAGCCCAGGCTGTGTGCAAGCAGTCTCCAGTCACAGCCGCGGGCACTGGGGGCATCAAGACTGGCACAGATCTTTTGGCGGATGGAGGCTGGCAGGCGGAAGGCATAAGGACCCACCTGAGATGACGGCAGGCTTGTTCCTGCTGCAGGCAGCGGTGAATGGGGGGGCAATGTCTGACACACAAGCACAAACAAGCACACACATAAATGTTTCATCGAAATAAGCAGTTTGGAGCAATTTAGTTGAGTTTCCACAGCGTCTGTACCTCCTGGATGTCCGTGTGGAGCTGGAATATCTGTCCCTCCCCTTCCACCTGCCTCACACAGATCTTACAGCTGAGCTGGGACACGGCCAGGCTGCCTCTCTCCAGGCTAAAGGTGCAGTGCAGGGGCCGCTGGCTCCCATTCCAGATGTGGTAGAATGGGATCTCCTGTAATACACACAACAAAACTGGAGGTAAGCAGGGATTGAAATCAACACACACCTACTTGTGTTGATATTAACACACATACACACCTGTGTTTTACATAGTATATTTACAGTAGTAGACACTTGTAGTATCTCCTTGTGTATACATATTCAACCACCACTTTATGAAATAGCCAGATTAGATTGTAAATTGTGATTTCTATACAGCATCAGAATACCATTCCCCATATATCTATATAGACCGATGACAAATTGCTGGTATTTCTTCTAGGTGTTCTTAGTGACCCAACACCCTACTAAGATGTTACATTATGTTGCTTTTTTCTCCAATTTGTCATCTGTTTCAAGATTCCATGGTTTATGTTAACCTTCTCTAGGTTAACCCTGTTATAGATATCTGCACAATTAATTAATATTGAATTCAAAGCATTTTACATTGTAGTTTATCCTACCTTGCAAATTATGGATCACTTATTACAGTATGATTAATTAAATTCAGTAGATACTTTTACACAAGTAGATACTTTTACTTTTGGCACTTTTACACAAGTAAATTCATCAAAATAAAGTCGATTATCTTAAAATATTGTCTATATGTCTAAAACAGAATATTCAACACAAGCTCATCCATAAATATAGCAGCTGTAGTATTTAAATGTGCACACAACCTATATGTTCTCTTAGCTTGGCCAAATATTTGTGCAAAGAGAATGTGCAAATTATAAGGAAAACTGGCAAAAAATTCCAGATGCTTCAATAAAAAAGTGGCGGACAGGAATTGTTTGAGTACGATGACACAAATAATAAGCTAATGTTTTATCATGTTTTGTTAAAACAAAAGTTTTTTATGTTTTGTTGAAGCTACAAAACTACTATACTATACTATACTATACTATATATACTATACGATACTATACTATACTATATATACACACTATACTATATATACTATACTACAGGTGTAGGTGACAAAGCAGCTTCCATCCCAAACAACTCTGACCTGATACTTGGCAAGAAGTTTGCTCCTCCAATGAGAGTGCGGGATTTCGTGGATTGACAGTCGCAGGTTGTTGTAACTGTCCTTAAAGAGGAGTGATTTGGGATCCTCCAATAATACCCCACCGAGTGTTCGCTCTAATTCTAACACTTCCTGCATGTCAGAAAAATCAGAGATCAAAAGAAAAAATTGAGTAAAGAGAAGAAAAGAGAGCAAATATAAGGTTATGAGTTTTATGCTTGATTGAATATGAGGGGGTGAAGTAGCTAACCTTTAGGGCATATGGCGTGTCTTGTATGCAGTAGACCCTCAGACTGTAATCCAGAGAGAGGCAAGGAGCTCGAGGAGCGAACAGGGCGAGCTGCAGCCTCTTACAAGCAGGCTGAGGAGGAACTGACTGTCCCACCAGACCATAGGTTCCTAAGTGCTCCATCAGAATGTGGCAGCTCTGCTCCTCTAGCTGCATATAACATGGTGAGGACAGACTCTCCTCTCCTACAGTCAGCACCTCCTAGTGGCAGGGAGTTTGAATGGGAATGAGTTATGAATATTTGCTGTGATAAGGTCTGTGCTAGAAGATGCTTTTCTCTGATTTGATGCTCACCTCCCAGACTCCTTGGTTGCTTTGTGTTTTGAGAGAGAGGCTCCAGTTGGGAGTCTCGAGGTAGGCGCAGTGGGGCAGGGTGAGGATGACAGGGCGGCTTAGCAGCATGGCTGAGGGCCCACAGCTCACCACCGGACTCAGGACTGTCTGACCACCCTCCGATGGCAACCTGACAGAAGGTGCACATAAGCAAAATGTATTTTCATTACTTGTTTTCATGTAATAATGATAAAAGCAAAAAACAACAACAACAACAACAACATCTGGAAAAAAAAAAAAGCTAACAGGAATGATCTAATATCGATTCTTTTAGCCAACGATTCCATATTTGCCGATACCTCAATGACTGCCACGATGCGATTTCGTATCGATCGATTCAGGGGCCTGTGATCGTTATTAAACGATGTGTCTATTTCACACAATCAGTAACATTTCTATTAGTTCACAAATGCAAACAAAATATATCTTGAAAAATTTATTGAGCTTTTTTCCAATATGAAATACTACATATTTCAATGCAAATAAGGACCCGTGATGAACTTAAACTTAGATGGACGTCACGCCCAGGATGTGACTGGAATTAGAGTGTCCTAAATAAAGGTCCATCCCATTTTCAGCCCAGGAGTTTAATGCACAAGACCAGCCCAATTTTTTCGTGGTGGCACTCAGATAAATGACATGATTCAACAAGCTTATAAAGATAAATAACAAACGACATACTGAGTATTGTTTTCTGCTACAAAAAGTCCAACTGTAACATTATGAAAAAATGTTAGTTTGCATTCAAACAAATATGAAATATTTCAGTAAGAAATATACTTTTTTTGGCAGCTACCTTGCACTATGGCATGTGACGATGGTTTGTTTATATCTCCATGATAACAACCTGGGTACGCGCGCTTGTGTGTGTGTGTGTGTGTGTGTGTGTGTGTGTGTGTGTGTGTGTGTGTGTGTGTATGAGAGAGAGAGAGAGAGAGAGAGAGAGAGAGAGAGAGAGAGAGAGAGTGCTCTGAGCCAAGTGGCATGAGAAAACAGCTGATGCACTGCTTTAAATACAAATGTAGTGTAATTAGTTACTTTAGTTATCAGTCACGAAATAATGTAACACACGTTTTTTTCTGCATGGGTACAGAGAGAACGAGGGTGAGTGGTACGTGTGCCGGCCCAATTTATGAGCGGCCCACTGGGAATTCTCCCGATTAGCTACTCCAGTTATGGACCATCTTAAAAATTATACATGCGTCGATGTTTACGCATTGCATCGATACATCGGATTGTTGGTTATTTGATCGACACATCGATCCATATCGATGGATCGTTACACCCCTAGTAATTGAATTGTCTTTTGGAAATCTAATGTTTGGAAATCATTAATGTTTTCTACTGACACACTAGTGCTAAAGACATAAAATGTGCATCCCTGACAACTACAAATGCAGTATGGCTAATAATATGGGTATATATTCACTGCCAGCAAAGTTAAATCAATTAATGTCGGTTCAAACTAACTCTGAAGGTGGTAATTCAACAACTTGTTTCAATCAACACCGGGAAAGTTGTGTGTGTAGTCAATTTAGTGTAACTAAAATATAGGACTATATAGGGTAAACCAACTGTGCAGCATGACAAAAAGTGCAAGACAACTTAAATCAGTGCAGTAGGCGCACACACACAGAGAGACATCGCTGACAGGCTCTACAAAGTCAGAGTGCAGATAGCGGGAGATCCTTCTCCAGCAAAGCTCTTTTTGACAAAAGGCCTTAATGAGACACTTCAAAACAAAAAAATGTGGATCAGCAGAAAAGTTGGAACAAAAACACTAGCAGAGCTGTTTTCATTTCATATTAATCCTGCTTTCACCTCCTGAGGTTTGAAGTACTGTCACTTATGCAACAGTGTTTCTGCAGTTAAAAACAGCCTGGTTATGACTGTAATGATTTAGTGAATTAGGCTGTTGGCTGTGGCAACAAGTGAAGGTGCAAATGACAGCTAAATTAAACCCAGCACTGTGACAACACAGAGTGAGAAAGAGTAAAGACAGCATGAAAAACATGGCTACAAAAACGGCTACAAAAAGTAAAAATCTGCTACTGGGGCTGACTTACGTAGTCTTCTCCCATTTGTTGATGATGAGATACATTTCATAGAATTTCCCCTGAGGAATGGTTCCTGGCGGCACCAATAGGCTCACACCTGAGACCCAGACAGAGAGGGAGATAATTTTATTTGGGTAGGAACTCGAAACTCAAAAGCCATACTGAAAGTTGAAATCCATATTGAAAAGCCATAAATAGAGAAACTGATAGTTCAAAGTGACACTCAATTGCCTGTGTTAGGGATGGTGAGGCGCCCGCCTAGGCTGCCTAGTGTGGCACTGGTGCTGTGGCCCGGATCAGCAGGAAGAGTGTGTGTGCGAGGCTCTCGTGCACCGCTGCCCATCGTCTTCAAGCTCATGATGTCTTCATCGGCACATCCCAGGCTGGTGGGCAGCTCCAGCGATGACATGGTAGAGGAGTCATACACTTTAATCTTGAGGCTGGGCAGAGCATCTAGCAGGGGTGAGTTGGTCATTGGGATTTTGTGGTGCGAGTCAAGTGTGCTCTGCTGCAGGGAGGAGAAGATCGGCCCCCGGAATGTTCCGGCGCTAGCAGTTAGGTCGGGGGGAGCTGAGGAGTGCAGCACATGAAGGTTATCTAATAAAGAAGGAAGGCAAACACAGAGAGAACATTTCTCTGAGGACAGAGCAGAAGTAATAGGATTTTCCAGTTATGGCAGGAGCTGCCTGAGAAAAGAAAGCTTTAAAGAGCGGCAAGGATTTGAAAGAGTGCTTATACGGAGGAGTGATTAAGTTGAAGAGAGACAAAGCACCAGAGACGGCAGGGGAAATGTGAGTGAGCAGCTGAAGAGAATTAAGAACCTTAGATATAGCTTAAAAAGAAGCTGTTTATACTTGGGTTTAACTGAAATTGAGATGTACTAAGCTAGAGAGATATGGATATGTAGAAACAGACAGTGGGGTCTAACCTTGTCTTGGCGGTTTGCCAGGATGGAAGGCAGCAGCAAGAGCAGATGAGGAGTCAGTTATATCTCCGTGGAAATGGCGACAGCTACGGCGGTAAGCCAGGATGCCCACACTGAGCACAAGGATTACACACAACACCAGAGCCCCCACCAGCCTTGCATACATAGCCACTCCTGCCCCTGAATCCACTGAAACACACACACACACAATTTTAGACTAACAAACTCCATACATCATCAATATTTCTGTGTTTACATTCATACACATATATGAATATGTACACATATATACACATATATGAGTACATTGTTAACATTAATTAAATCACATCACCATTTTTCATACATGAACAAATGAACTTGCTGAAACAATGCTAGGCTTCATGACTGTCTTCAATTTTACAGTAAACTCACATGGCCTCTCCTGACACCTCACCAGACCCCAAGGGAGAAAAGAGACAAGAAAAATGAGGATAAAAGAAGGAGGAAAGAAAAATGGGGGAATAACAGTCAAAAAAAAAAAAAAAGAAGAATCATGAAGCAAGAAATAAGTATGAAACACTATGATATCCTATCACTAGTATGATAGGAGTTGTGTAATTATGAAGAAGAGAAAATTAGGCCAAGATGTGGCCTAATCTGCTTATATAAATATGACAAAGACTTATATGTACAGTACATGATAAATACTTATATGTATATGACAAAGACTTACACTATATGGCCAAGAGTATGTGGACACCTGACCATCAGAACCAGATATGCTTTTTGAACCATGGACAAAGACTTATATGTACACTATATGGACAAATGTATGTGGACATTGTTGAACACCCTTTGCCTTTATAACAGCCTCCACTCTTCCAATCTCCTGGGAAGGCCTTCCATTAGATTTTGGAATGTTGCTTGGGGATTTGTGCCCATTCAGCCACTACAGCATTAGTGAGGTCGGGCACTGATGTCAGGCAAGGAGGGCTGGCAAGCGGTCAGCGCTTCAGTTCATCACATAGGCATTCAATGGGGTTGAGGTCAGGGCTCTGTGCAGCCCACTTGAATGCTTCCAAACCAACCTTGGCAAACCATGTCTTCATAGAGCTTGCTTTATGCACAGGGGCACTGCCAGGGTGAAACAGGTTTGGGCTAGGCCCCTTAGTCCTAGTGAAGGGAGATACACTGTAGTCATTGTAGACAATCATGTGCCTCCAACTTTGTGGCAATAAATATGGAGAAGGCCCACATATGGGGGTTATGGTCAAGCGTCCACATACTTTTGGCCATATCGTGTACATGACAAAAGCCTATTTATAAAATACATATGTAGAAGAATATGACAAAGCATATTGTATATGACAAATGCATATATGTAGACGACAAAGACCCATATATAAAATACATAAAAGCCTATATGTATATGCCACAGTCTGTATGTAGATGACAAAGAAGAGGAAGATAAAAAATAAAATAGAATATAGAATATGAGAGAATATGGCACTAATTGGTAAGAGGGCTCAAATGACTAGACTGCAGTGAATCTGACTTTTGTCGTAGCTTATTACTCTACACAGAACAGTGATGAATTACGTGCATTTCTTTTCAGCTTTCCCTGTTATCAGGGTCACAATGATCTAAATATTAGCATCACTGCAGCCATAAGCTACAATGCTGATTGTAGAGGGCCAGATATGCCCTCATTAACTCCTAGATGACTCCAAGCTGTACTCAAAGCTGGTATATGCATTATATATTATTTTCCAAATATGTACATATTCATTTTTTAATGCATCAGTCTCCATTGAATAGTGATTCAGCCCCCGGTAGTCTGCTGATATTACAAAACCATCTAATTTTGGTCAAATGTTTTTGTAATTACTTTTTACATCGTCTACAGCAGAAAGAGTGTAATCGTATTATTGCCATTACTCCTTTAGAGTTCATTAGGCAGAGAATGTATTATTCTTAAGAATGGTTAATGAGTTTGTAGTTAATGTTTATTTTACGGCTAAATCTTACTCAGCCACTAAAATTAGCTTTTTGCTTGTCTTTACACTGTGGACGGGATGTGATGGGTGTGGTGCGTTTTACTGTAAAAGCATATCCTAGTTTATCCCTTCCTGCTGTTCCATTTATATGAGCGTATCCATGTTCAAAAGACTGTGAAATTGATATTTTTGACCTTTACAAATCCTGGAATGAATATCATCATCTGAAGTATTCTCCTTACTACAATTATGCAATACAAAAGAGCGTTCTAAGATTACATGGGAAACAAAGTGAAAGAGGGGCAGCATGGATCTAGATTAGACATTAGAGTGCATGGATGCACATACATGCACACTGATGAGCAATACTGCACAGATGCACTCTTGTAGCCCCTCACATAAATCACATCCACACACACGTAGTGAAAAAATGGATGCACAAACATGTGAAAAGGTGAACTTACGATGGTTTGTATGTTCAACAGAAACCTTTTTATCTGTTTGAAAGAAAACAAAAGAAAATGAACAAAGGAAAAATGGGCCATGCATTCAGAAAACGTTAAGATGATCTTAATGAAAATGAGACAACAAACGAAATGAATGAAATATGCTAACACATTAAGTAAATAAAACATCAGCGGCACATCTAACAGCTGAGTAATCTGAAATAAAAGTTGAACATGTGTAAACTGTGAAGGAATCAGTGAGCAAATGAAACAGTGAGTGAGTGTGTGGGCTGCATTATTAATGATGGCGCCTAGGAGCAAGTCAAATCCTCAAGTTGGTGCTCAGACAAACACAGACACAGATACGCACACACACACACACCTCCTGCATGCATGTTCAGTGAGGCTGTTTTGTAGTGTAAGACTGGCTCATCCACTAAGCACTGAGTATCAGTATAAATCTGCTTCATTCCCTCAGTGTTCACATGTTAAGCACCTTGCCTCCTAAAATATCAGCATTTATCCCATTCACCATCTGTGCTCTAACTTGCGGAAGTAAGCATAATTAATTCCAACGCAAACACCCACACGTGCTACTGCTATATCAAAATAAAGAGATATACCCTTTTAACACCAGTGTATTTTCACAAATGGTGCCCATCTATGAAAATCTCCAAATCTAAAGTAGGTTGAGAAAGGGACTATGAAATACACAGCTATAAAATTTAATGAACAAATATTTGGTGAATTAAGGGAGGGTAAAATTAATGTGGTGTATTCAAGTAGCGTTTTTACATGACAAATAAACTCCCCTTGCAGGCGGTGGAGCGTGTGTTTGACAGACATAATATAGTGAAATAATGAGCAGAAATACTGAACGCACAGCGATGTCTTTACTGAATCAGCTCAATATTTCATACTGCAGCGCTGCTGTAGCAGTGCACCCTCTGATGTCGGTCAAAATTCAAGCTTTTCAGTCTAGTTCTAAATGCCAGAGAGATTTAGGAGTGAAAATATCATTGGAATTACAAACTTTATGTGTTCACACTCTCCCACTGACATTGTGTTCTGATGTTTATAATAATCTGTCAGTAGAGATATTTGCACATTATTTTCACTAAACCAGTGAATGAAACCTATGAAACTATGGAACATATGAAATGTGAGAGTAATGGCCACTATAAAATGAAACGCATCGTGGAGCAGTTGGGACACTTCGCTTATGGTGTAAAAAGGGGTCTGCAAACCTGAGGTACCTGATTGGTGCCTGTTCTAACATTAAAGGAGTTGTACTAAATGTTACTGGAAATGTATTATCTCTCTTTTATGTTATAATGCCTTAAATGTTTAATTCGATTAACTGTGCACATTCTTAGTGTAAATGACATTTGGCTTTCTTGGTTAATTGAACATAGTTAGTTGCAATATTGGAGAGCTCAGCAAAAGTTAGCTAATTGGCCAGCATTAGATCAGGTTTTTATTGACTCTTATTTTCACCAATTTATTTCATTTGAATCTACTTCTGTTCAGCATTTAAAAGATCAACACTTGTTTAATCCAAATAGCAGTCCTATTTTATTTGACTATAAATTATATTCAATATACTGTTATATACTCATATGTACATTTAGGGCTATATTGGTTAAGTGGTTAAATACTGACCCTTCTGATTAGTAATTCCAGTCAGTTGAATTACTGATTGGAAAGGTAAACAAACAATTATTCCTCTCTGCTGCAAAGCTATTATTATTTAGTTGCACTGTACATGTGTGTGATATACTGTACAAATATATGAAAGCATATACACTTTTAACATACAATGCAGAAAAGTCTATTTTCTATTTATTTAAAATCATTTGTGCAATAAGAACAATCTGTTATTTAAAGTTGGTGAAAAATTGGTGTTTCAGATTTTCGTTTGAGGATTTTAACATTGTGGACACAAATAAGCCGGTATATATATATTTTTTTAAAAGTGACAGAAAATGTGTTGTGTAGATATTCTTATATTAATTTTCCAGCTTATCATTTCTGGAATACGGGTGGAAATTTTTTGCTGATGAAACATTCATCCTGCAGTCACCCACCATACATGGGCAATTCGTGTAAACCTGGTTGTGAAGCTTCCTACACGTTAATTCCCCTTTCAAACCATCCCTTGTGAGCTGATAATAAGGATGGAGTTTATATTATGTGTGTCTCCACTCACTACCCATCCAAAATCTCATCTCAAACATGCTCAAACATCAGGGGCTGCACTAACTGTGGTGGTCTTGTGCAGTTGATATACAGCCAATTTGTGTATAAGACAAAATGAGGGAGCGAGCATTTAGTTATTGAGGCACGTTAATGTTGTGTGTGTGTGTGTGTGTGTGAATTGTCCAGAAAGCTTGTTTCTCTATATATTTTAATTTTATTGTCTCATGTTAAATGGCTTTTCCTTCTTCTCCCTGTCCCCCGTGGGGAGACTAATGCCCTCACTGCTATGGGGAGAGGGAAAACACTGCTGCAGGCGGATAACAAACGACCCATGGCATGGTACCAATATGAGGCGTGGTGGCTGTAAACCTCTGCTTGACTGAACATGGCAAAGTTGAACTAGGCAAATTGGCAGAGTGAAATCCTACACAGCCTTGCCATGCTTCTTCCCTGTTCCTGTTTCATAAGGAAAGCCTTACGTGTGAAGCTTTTATATATCTCTTTGCTTTGGCTCTACTTCCTTATGTGACTCAGTAGAAGATCAGTGTTACTCACAGCGGGCACACAGTCCCTCGGTGCAGTTCTTGCTCTCCATCATACTGCCGCTGCAGTGGCGTCCTCCGTTACGTGGGGGAGGAGCCTGGCACTCACGGCTGCGCCAGTGTGTGCACTCGGTCCCACACGCTGACCACTTAGCCCACTCCGTCCAGCCTCCATCAACTAGGGGGCAACACACAGTACATTAATGAGGATACAACATATCGTACAGTACCTCACACCAAAGTATACATAAAGATTCTGGAGACTTGTGTCATTGTTTAGGTGTGTCTTTAAGCAGGGAACATCTGACACAAGTGAGTGTCATTATATAATAGTGCTTTTGTGTTTATAAAAGTAAGTCAGTGATTGACAAGTGTCAGTCCGTTTCACCTGGACAGAGGGTGGTGCAGGTGACTCTTTGAAAGGGTGAGCCCTCACAAAAAGCACCTCCATTAAGTGGTGCCGGATTGGTGCAACTACGTGTCCGTCGCTGCCAGCCCCGCCCACAACGTGCATTACACTCTGACCACTCTGTCCAGGATGACCAGCCTCCACTCACTGAGGAAGAACATGCACACACACACAGACACACACATATACACACAGATATTATGAGGCATGCAATGATGAAACTTTCTAGATTTACTCAGACTTCTTGTCAGAACAGCAGCTGGTCTGGCAGTGTGCTGTGAGACGAATGGCCCAAATGAACCACAGTAATTGGACAGGGAATGGAACACAGAGCCTTTCCATCCCATAAATCGGAGTCATATGTGTCTATTAGAGCTCAACGTACTGTCTTAAGAGTCTTAATCACAGTTGAAGCATTTTCAAAATATAAATAACACTATTGTAATAAATACAATACATTTTCAGCTTTGTGAGCTATTTCTAAATAGGACCACATATGACTAAATTGACAAACAGAACATTTCACATTTTGTGAAGTTTAGAGGCAAGATTATTTGGTTCATTACCATAGACGATGAGTGTAGCAGTGCTGCTGCGTCGCTTGGCAACTACATTTCGGGCCACACATGTGTAGTTAGCTGTGTCAGAAAGACGTGCCTGCTTGATGATGAGGTCATGATCAATGGTTATAAGGAAGTTGGAGTCCTGCACAGGATCAACAAGATCCTCATTCTTCAGCCATTCTACCTGTGGAATTATGGAAGAAGCTGTAATGTACTGGGTTAAAAATGGTGCAGTCTAAGGAAACATTCAGGAGCATTTTAGCACATTCTTTACACTTTGTTTTACTTGGTGAAAGTGTTGAAAATGCACTGTCCGTGATAACTTATGGTACATCTCTTTAGGCCTGTTTGACTCTCAGCAACCCTGAACACACAAGTTGTATGAGAGGTATATGAAGAGGTAGGAGACAGTGCTATGTTGAATGGAATGGCTTGGTCAGCCACAAAAAATTAACCAAATTGAGATGGACTGAATGGTTCAAAAGAGGTGTTCAACTAACTCCAAAAACATCTGCAAAGTCCAATGGAAGGCACAGCAGAGTATCGCTACAAAATGCCTGAAAAAAACGATCGTTTGTATCAAGAAAGTGTGTTCAGGGGAGGTTTATTATTATTATTTTTTATGAACAGTAAAAAAAAAGTTATAGTTTCATTTAATTTACATTTACAAATATTAACCTGTGTGTTATATACCCTCAATACAATATGTGATGTAGCACAACGCACAAGCCACCTCCCCAAAGTGCATTTTTTCATGTAACAGCATGGTCTGGCATGTGTTATTCCACTTAAACCACACCGATTTGCCAATGATAATGTTTAATTTATTAATGAATAACATATCGCACATGTTTTTGGTTTATAGTTAGATTTAATGTTATGGAACATCCACAAGTTAGGTCCTGTTCTCACCTATGTATAGCTGCGGTAAACAGTTATTCCCTCTACAGTATCTCTCTCTCTCTCTCTCTCTCTCTCTCTCTCTCTCTCTCTCTCTCTCTCTCTCTCACTCTATCTCTCTCAAAAAAAGGCAGCCTCTTATTTTGCTGAGAAACCAGAAAGCATAATCTGCTCTGTTCTGAAAACATTCCTAAACTGGAAAACTTTGTTACAAAGAGCTTACAACCACGATCCCTTCCATAAACGTTAAATAAATGTCTCTTAAAAAATCACCAGATCAATGATTATACGGTAGATTAGATTATGTGAAGCATCCACCGTACAAGACCCTGTGTATGAGCTGTTACTATAGAAACAATAACATATTTGACGAGCATTAATATTAATCGTTCATGTTACAGCTGGAACTTCTGTCTGAGCCGTGCTGTTATACAAACATCATGCACACCTTCTGACCAATCAGATTTGAGCATTCAACCGTGCTGTGGTATACATTTTTGCAAACCACTACCCCCCTTTAACAGGCAATATATAATTGAGCAGAATGTTGAATATTCTGCTCAGTTTGGTTACATTAATTTATCCGTGAGCCTAAGGTACTTGAAACATTTTGGAGATATGTTTCAGCATTACAGAATTTTTTGTGTGCTCTGAGCAGCACACCAAGCAGAACAGCAGGAGCTGGAGATGTCTGAAAGAATCCAAATGAGAGAGGAAAGGAGAATAAGCAGGAATAAAAGAAGGAAGAGGAATTAAGTTAATGTACCTCAGCAGGTGGGATCCCTTCTGGTGGGCGGCACTGCAGCAGAACTTCCTGTTCCAGACGCACCTCACTGCCGAGTGGCTCCTGCTCAAAGTTTTTCCTGAGGTCTGCACAGTATGCCAGGTGGCGAGAGAAGCTTTTAACAACACTAGCCAACAAGCAATCTAAATGGTTCTCCAAACTTCTGTCACATTTTTCAGTGTAAGTCGATATTACTGGCCTTAAAATATATCACTGCAGTATGAGTGCAAATTATACACAGACTTACATGCGATGCGAACGTATGCGCGGCGGCTCTTGGTGGTACCTGCAGAGCTCCAGGCTACACACTGGCACCAGTAATCTTCCAAGCCAAAGAGCTCCTCAACCTGAACCCTGGACACTGAGATGTCTACCTCACGCACCACCAGACCTGAAGCACAGCCACACATATTAACCAGTACAATAAAGTCTCACAATACTTATGACCCTGATTTTTTATGTCTATATTAAATAATAAATTGTTTGATTGACAAAACTGCTTTAGTGACTGTTTCAGAGGAGACCAGCCAGACTGGTTCAAGCTGACAGGAAGGCAGAAACGTGGTAAGCACTATTTACAGAGATGGTGAGCAGAAAAGCAACACACAACACAGTGAACCCTGAGGTGGATGGGCTACAACAGCAGAAGGCCACATCAGGTTCCACTCCTGTCAGCCTAGTACAGGAATCAGAGGCTACACTGGAGACAGGCTCACCGAAACTGGAGAGCTGAAGATTGGAAAAACATTGTTTGGTCTTCAGAACTTTTGCTTACATGCAGATGGCAGTGTCCAGATATAGCATTAAGAGCATGTCAACAGTTCAGGCAGGTGGTGGTGGTATAATGTTTTGGGGAATGTTTTCTTGGCCCCTTAATGCCAATGGAGCATTGTTTGAATGCCACCAGCCATCTGTGTATTGTTGCTGACCATGTGCATCCCTATGTGGCCACAATTTACCCATCTTATAATGCCAAAGAGCAGCATGATAATGCACCAGGCCATCCATCCATCCATTTTCTGTGCCAGTTATCCTAGACAGGGTCGCAGGGCAGCTTGGAGCCTATCCCAGGGAACTCGGGGCACAAGGCAGAGGACACCCTGGACAGGTTGCCAACCAATCGCACACACATTCAGATACCCATTCACGCACTTCGGACTGGAAATGCCAATCAACTTACAACGCATGTTTGGACCGGGGGAGGAAGTCATAGCGCCCAGAGGAAAACCCCCAAAACACGGGGAGAAAATGCAAACGCCACAAACACAGGGCAGAGGCCTCCCCCAGTCATCAGATCTGAAACGAGTAGAGCACCTTTGGGATGTGCAGGAACTGGAGATTCGCAGCTGACAAATCTGCAGCAATTATCTGACGCAATCATGTCAACGTGGAGCAGAATCTCAAAGGAATGTCTCCAACATCTTGTAGAATCCATGTCACAAAGAAATGAGGCTGCTCTGAGAGCCATGGTTTGTCCCACCTAGTATTAGTATAGTGTCCCTAATAAAGTATTCAGCGAGTGGAAAAAGTTAGAGTAAGCTGCTTACAATATATTAGTAAATTCAAGATTTTATTCACCATTATTGCCAAAGTTTTGGTTCAGAGGTGGATTACAAGAACCAGTTGCTTTCCAATCATCAGATGGTTCAACTGGGCATCATAGTCATAGGATGTGGTTGTAATGGGCTTTTACCATGAGCTCATGTCCATTACAATTCAACTAATGACAGTTCAGCTAGCAACCAAGGCAGTGATGAATAGTAGGAGCAGATTGTTCCTAAACACTGCACTGAAAGTATTCTGCATTATAATATTTTATATGTGTGTATGTGTTTGTGGTTTCATGTTTGCCTGATAATTTTTTATTTTTATTTTTTTAAAGCAAAAATGCTGTGGTGACAGCTGCTTCTGAACTGGGTCTGTACCACATCTGGGTCAGTTGCTAAAAATAACATTTGGACCTGCACTAGCTCTGGGTCAGATTTAACAATATTATTTGTTCCGAATCTTTATTCACCACCTATATTTTTGAGAACACACCAATATTTTTGTTTAAGAGAGCAAAATGTGTGTGTATGAGAGTGCAAGGTACCTGTGACCTGGTCCAGGCTCTCTCTGGTGACGTGGTCGTTCTGGTTGACCCACTCGCCGTTGCATTTGAAGTAGATCTGGGTGGCGGGAGATGCTTTGCAGGAGAGTTTCACTGGTCTGTTCTTCACAATGAATGTGTCCTCTGGCTCGCTCTGGAACTCAGGCAGAGGCTCAGCTGGTGCAGAGGGAAAAGAGTCCGGCAGAACTTCACTGTAGTCGCTGCCATCTACACACACACACACACACACACACAGGGAGAACATAGCAGCGGTTAAGCTTCTCTGCTAGTGACTGGAAGATTATGAGAGATCTCAGACCTGCCTGATGGCCACTGTTAGACCCTTGTACAAAAAGTCTCCTTACACATTTTCACAGATACTGATGTCATCCATCAGAAAACCCACTGTAATTGTGATTCATGAGACCAAAACTGAAAACAGAATGTGCTCTTTAAAAGGTGTATAGAAATATCCAGGAATCCATTTATCCAACTATTCTTGGTCAAACTGCTGGTGTGTTTTGGTAATGTAATAAGTACAAAGCATTTTACAAAGAATTTTTTTTAGCTTTCTGCCATACCTCCACAATGCTGTTATCAGGCTAGACAGATAAAACTGAGGCTCACTCAATGTGTTTTTGTTTTTCGCACCATTCCGTGTAAACTCTAAAGACTGTTGTGTGTGAAATTCCCAGATCAGTAGTTTCTGAAATACGTGAACCAGCCCATCTGGTACCAACAACCCTGCCAAGATCAGAGTCACAGAGATCACACTTTTTCTTCATTCTGGTGTTTGACGAGAACATTAACTGCTCTTGACCTGTATCTGCATGACTGTTGGCATTGCACTGCTGCCACATGATTGGCTGATTAGATAACTGCATGAATATGCAGGTGTACAGGTGTTCCTAGTAAAGTGGACGGTTAGTGTATGTATCATAGTGTGCCGAGCTGTGGCTCTTGTACACTTTAAAAATTGAATTGTACAGCTCTGAATGTGACGACTGTGAATCGACCGGAGCATAACTGTACTCATGGCAAAAAAAAAAAAGAAAGCCGGAATACAAAGGTGTGAGAGTCTGTATCTGTGTATCTGTGAGTCTGACATTTTTACTGTAGAGTGGCATCAGAAGCCTGACTCTCTCCGGCTCTGCGTCCCTGGGGAGTGCAAAGAGGCTCTGAGCATGGGAGGGACAGGCTGACCTTCCACTGAAAGGCCCAGTGATCACACATTATCCCCTGACATTTCCCCAGTGACACATCTCTCACAGCAGTGCAGCTCATCCAGGGTGCTGTGCAAGGCAGCGCCACAACGTGCTGCACCCTGTCACATCCAACCCCACAGTGCTCTTAACCTTTTAGCCAACGGCCAAGACATGCACGCACACACACACACACACACACACACACACACACACACACACACACACACACACACACACACACAGCTGACTAGCCAACCCAGATGAGTTCTGGAGACAAGCATGGCATGATTATAGTAGGGGAAAGCAGTCTCACTGATATACTGTATGCAAGAGTACCTGTATGCAAGAATAACATGCTCTCTTGACAGCAGACATTAAAAAATATTATTTTAGCACCTACAGTTAATTGTTAACAGTAATTGTTACATAAAATAGTTACCACTACTGTTAAAAATATCTGCTTAACAAAAAGTCCTCAAAAGTAAAAAGTAAAAGCTACACTCACTGAATTAACTAGATTTTGTACATTAACAAAACAGAGGAAAAGAGGGGGTTGGGTGGGGGGGAATCATTTAACATCCAAAAAAATTTATACAGCACCCGAGATATTTCCCAGAGTGTGTATCGTGACATTTTATGTCACAATTTATTCCAATTGGAACACCCAGTCCTACTACAAATCCTTTTTAAATTGGTGGGAACACTGACATACTTGCACTCTTTCTTGACTCCTGTGGACCACCAACATCCAAACCATTAAGACAAGAAGGTATTAATTGGGCTGGACCTGCCTATCTGTCATGTTCACTATCAATCTTAGCTCCCTCCATTCACACTCCTCATGCAGGAATTCACATGCATGTGGTTTGGGGGTGTACCTTTAGAGGGAACTAAAGGCATGGAGATGTATAATTTTATACAAAATTACTGACTACACCTTTAAATGACATAGATTTGCTAGTCATATTTGACTAATATTTGGTCACATACTGAATGTACAAAAATATAATGAAAGAGGAGAGACTTTAACTATCAAATGAGATAAAGTGTCCATAAACATGTACAAGTCTAATAAATTATATTTACTACACCAGCTACTGAGTGGTCCTGATTGTGAGTTCCAATCTTGATAATGCCATAAACATCCAGAGGGGTGGGCCATATGACCAAAACATCATATCACGATACTTGAATACATTTCTACAATACTTGATATGTACGCTATGTGGCCAAAAATGTATGGACAAGTCCCACGTTGCTGTCATAATAACCTCCACTCTTCTGGGAAGGCTTTCCACTAGTTTTTTGGAGCATGGCTGTGGAGATTTGTCCATTCAGCCAGAAGAGCATTAGTGAGGTCAGGTGAGGAGACCTTGGGTGCAGCTTGAGTTCCAGTTCATTCCACAGGTGTTGAGTGGGGTTGAGGTCAGGGCTCTGTGTAGGCCACTCAAGAGCTTCCAATCCATGTTTCATAGCTGTTGTGTGTTTTGGGAGAACTAGCAAGTGGGTTTGGATTTAACAAATATAAAAAAAATGTAAAAAAAAAAGAAGAAGAAAAATTATATTTACTATGCAATTTTTTAAACTTTATATAATACAGTGGATAATGCAGGCATGTGAACGAGTAAAAACAGTATCTGTCAACAACACACAAATATATTGTGTATGCTGCAGGGAGAGCAGTAGCTAGAAGGCCAGTAGAAGGTCCTGGCTGGAACTGTCATTTCCATTATGTCTCCATATGTGACAGCACTGTCCTTTATACCTTACCCACAGAGAGACTAGTTGAGGAGACAGACAGACACATACACACACACACACACACACACACACACACACACATACTGTCGCTACAAGCAGAGACTACATTATCTCCTCCTCCACACTGTTGTCTGGTCAAACCCGACACACTCCCTATCTGCAGAGCCACACTTATGTACCACAAAGTACAATAGGTGGAATTCAGAAAGAGACATAGTCAAATGAAATCACTTCATGTCACAAACATGCATTGTGCCAGCGACTGACTCAGCCTCTTCACTCTCTCCCTCTCTTCTCATTTCACTCCCTTTTTCTTTATGCTCTGCCATCAACTGTCATTCTGCCTTCTCAGTCTTTGACTTCTCTGTCAATAAGTAATTGTGTTTCCTTTTTTGCCCTCGCTTTCTCCATATTGATCGTTGCACACAAACAGGTGCCCCACAACACAAACACACACACACACACACACACACAGAAAAAAACCACAGAAAGAGTAGGAAAGGGAGAGATGGAGGGACAAGTGTGAATAAGTGAAGCAGAGAATGTGAATCAGTGATAATACACAGAAACGCTGCTACACGCAGATGAAGCTGATTCATAATTTGCGCTCAAATCACTGCTTCTTTTCATACACTTGATGACGCTGATGAATGCGGGCTATTGTATGTTGTAGTGTACACACATATGTGTGGTTGTCTGGCACCAATCTGACAGCAGGCGCTCAATCTAACACTGGGCTTGGCTGTGTGGGCTCGATGCATGACTGAACACCAGTTAGGTCTGTTCTGGCAAGCCTAACCCTCAACCAGTGTGGAAATGGAAGTGGCTGTTTCTAATTTAGTTTTCATGCTGAGATGGAAAAGGTCTACTTGAAAAGTAAACAAAGGCATGTCTTACACGTGTAAATGAGTCTTTTCCTCCTCAGACCTTCTGAAGAGTCACAAAAATACAACATAGACTCACAACAACTAAATGACTAAACTAAACTAAACTAAATGACTAATGACTAAATAGTTCTGAAGGTTAAGAAGAACAGCAGTGCTAAAAAAAAAATTGAAGTGAAATGAATAAAATCCATCTTGCTTGTTCAAATACGCTGCAAAGTGAAACGGCAAGTGAAAATATGAGTATAGTCAGATGTATCGAGTATTTCCTATTATAAGACTACAATAAACCAAATATATGATTATTAAACCTATTTCTAGACATTTTTTATTAATTCAGAGCTTTACAATTTAGTGCTCTATTGGCAGATAATTTTGCTTCTTTCCAGAGCTAATTAAAATGAGCAAAAGTCTAAAAAAAAAAAAAAAAATTGGTTTAATTCTCTTGCATATTTGGTTCATTGTAATCTTTGAGGTTGAAAAAAAAAAAAACTTGCTGTCTTCAAATATCTTCATGCAACCATGTCTCTTGTCTCCAAACTCCCCAACATTCTAATGGATTATAAATTCCAAATATCCCCCAATCTCTTTGCAAATATACGTGTTTGTGACTGACTGAGCGGAGGAATTGATGCTAATGAGAGCGTAGCTGTAGATGGGAGCAAATGTAATTAACCCGCTGCTGGGAGACAGAAAAAGAGGCGCTCCTGGCCTCTGAAAGAGAACGCACATGGTTTGGAGCGCAGCCACAAACCCACAAATATCCATCATAGCCTCAACCGGCAGACCACTGTTTGGCTGGAATAGCTGGAGCACTCTGAATAGAGACAAGCTCTTAAGAGGCTTCACTGCAAGTCTTTTATTACCGTAATGACAGTAAAGTGGCTGAACAGCTTCCTGGCTCCTGAATCCCGCCAACAACAGGCACACATGCAACTACAGTAACATACACTTAAACATGTGCTTCGATACATACACACACACAGTTTATTTAAGCAATGATTGGAAGCTACACACTTACACATAATGCCACAGAGGTAGTCAGACAGTGTAATTTTGCAAGCTCCAGAGTGTCTGTAGTTAAACCACGACAAACAATCACTCTCTTTTTCTCATATTCTGCTTCTGCATTCATCCTCAGCTTTCATTGGTGTGTAGAAAAGTCAGCCACCCTGTTTCAACACACTGCACTGGGTAAATTTAGCGTTTCATCAGACAACACCAAGCCAGAAAAAGTGTGTCTAAGCAAATGAGAAATACTGATGTATAACCGTCATGTATAGAACCATCAAAAAAGTAATAATAATTAATTGTGATGGATACCATTCAGCTGTGTATTACATACACACTCACAACTTAGCAAAAGCCATTTGAAAATAGAAACAGAAAAGTATATATACACTCCACAGAACACTTTATTAAGAACACTGTATTAATACTCGGGGTAGGGCCTCCCTTTGCTCTCAAAACAGCCTCAATTCTTCATGGCATGGATTCCACAAGATGTTGGAAACATTCCTTTGAGATTCTGGACCATGTTGACATCACGCAATTCCTGCAGATTTTTCAGGTGCAGTGTCATGCTGTGAAACTCCCGTTCTACCACATCCCGAAGGTGTTCTACTGAATTCAGATCTGGTGACTGGGAAGGCCACTGAGGATCACTGAACTCATTGTCATGTTCATGAATCCAATTTGAGATGACTTTTGCTTTGTGACATGGTGCATTATCATGCTGGAAGTAGCCATTAGAAGATCGGTAAATTGTGGCCATGAAGGGACGCACATGGTCAGCAACAATACTCAAATAGGCTGTGGCATTCAAATGATGATTGACTGCGGCCCAAAGTGTGCCAAGAAAACATTCCCCACACCATTACACCACCTCCACCAGCCTGGACTGTTGACACAAGGCAGGTCTGGTCCATGGATTCATGCTGTTGGCACCAAATTCTGACCGTACCATCTGTGTGCCTCAGCAGAAATTGTGATTCATCAGACATGGCTTCATTTTTCCAGTCTTCAACTGTCCAGTTTTGGTGAGCCTGTGTCCACTGCAGCTTCAGCTTTCTGTTCTCGGCTGACAGAAATGGAACCCGATGTGGTCTTCTGCTGTTGTGCATTCTGAGACAATTGTACAGAGTGGTTATCTGAGTTACTGCAGCCTTTCTGTCAGCTTGAACCAGTCTGGCCATTCTCTGTTGACCTCTCTCATCAACAAGGCGTTTCCATCTGCAGAACTGCCACTCACTGGATGTTTTTCTTTACTGCACCATTCTGAGTAAATCTAGAGAGTGTTGTGTGTGAAAATCCCAGGAGATCAACAGTTATGGAAATACTCAAACCAGCCCCTCTGGCACTAACAATAGTGCCATGGTCAAAATCACTGAGATCAAATTTTCCCCATTCTGATGGTTGATGTGAACGTTACCCATGCTGCTGTCCTGTATCTGCATGATTTTATGCATTGCACTGCTGCCACATGATTGGCTGATTACATAATTGCATGACTGTGTAGGTGTACAGGTGTTCCTAATGTGCTCAGTGAGTGTACATTTTAAAAGTGAAGTGGTGTGTGTGTGTGTGTGTGTTTGGATATGTTTTTATATCCTGGTGGGCACCAAAACATCCCCTACAGAAATAGTATGATGTTCAATCCTTTTGACTCATAGTAATCCATTTAATATTTTACAAAACTCATATGTAATTTTTAGTAACTATCTGTTTTTAAATCATTTATGCATGGAAGGGTTGAAAAAAACTAAATGAGCCAAAAGGTTTCCTTCTGGTTACTGAGGTTTAGGGGTTTAGGTTAGGGTTAGATTGAGGTGTAGGCATAGCCTGAATTAGCTGCATTGATAATTATGTCAATGGAAGGTCCTCACAAGGATAGTAAGACAAACGTCTGTGTGTGCGAGTGAAGCACACTGTTCTTCTGCACGCTTCACAAGGTGACAAAACTCCTTTACCTGAAATGATTAAAATCTGTGTTTAATTAACAAGCAATTAATTAAACACAGCCTGTTAATGTCAGAGTCGGTGAGTCAAAACCGTGGCACAGGCAAATAGTGTAAAGGCATTAAGAGTGAAATTCACACAGCTGCTTGAATATTCTACACTAATGTCAGCATCATATTCACACAACAAGCAACAACTCGGTGTCAGCCTCGTCTGAGTTACCGTGCTGCTCTTTTGTATAGGTCACACAGGTTTGATCATGGGCACATTCTCGTTCAGGAAAGTTGCAAAAGGTTCCTTACTAAAACATTTGTGGAAACATTCTGCAATCATTTTACATTTCCATTTGGTTCCTAGATAAAAAAAAAAAAAAAGCCTTAGGGTTAGGAAATGTAAAGAAGTCTGAGAGGATAAGAGTATATATGGCTGTGTACAGGTTCAGAACACACCTACACACACACACTCACACACTCTATAATACTCCTGCACTCGGCCTCTTCACAAATTACTTACATTTTTCAAATACATATAGTACCTACATTTAAATAGTGTGCATCATAATGGACTTCCACTTTTTCCCGCAATGCTTTGCCCTTCTCCTTCTCACTCTCACATCATCCCCTCCCTCTGCATCACCGTCAATCCCCCGCTGACTCTCCTTCACACTGAGCCTTACAGAATGGAGTAGTGCAATGATAAGGCTTATTATCACTTCAAACCTCTCTCTCTTCCTGTCACACACACACACACACACACACACACACACACACACACACACACACACACACACACACACACACACACACACACGAATTGTCATGCCTCTGATTGAAAATCACGTTAGCAAGCTATTTCTGTCCTCTGCATTTGTGTGTGTGTGTGTGTGTGTGTGTGTGTGTGTGTGTGTGTGTGTGTGTGTGTGTGTGTGTGTGTGTGTGTGTGTGTGCGAGCGCATGTCAGGAGTGCAGTGACAGAAATGCTTTCCTGGGTTTTTCAGCATGTTTTATTGACAGGCAAGCCTCAAGACACAATACACATAAACATCTTCAAGCACACATCACATGTACACACAGACCACAGACACACCAGTCACTGTGGATATTCTTGTTGGGGTGTAAACATAAATATAGAACTATGCAAACAAACACACACACACACACACACACACCATTTTTTTTTATTATCTTTGTGAGTACGGAAGCATGTGATGAAAGGTGTCATGGCTCCTTCATGCAGACGCACACCCACCTCGCGGCCTTGTAATCATCACTGAGTGCATTAATGATATGTGTGAGTGTGTGTGTGTGCGCGTGTGTGTGTGTGTGTGTGTGTGTGTGTGTATGAATGGACATGTGTTTTAACAGCACCCAGGGGGTTGGAGTCACACCCTGAAACTTGACAATGAACTCTACACTTATCTGACCAGACAGTTCCTCAAACACTCCAGTGCATGTTAGACATATGTGTGTGTGTGTGTGTGGTTCAGCTTAGCACTGAAAGAATTATACATTCAGAAATGATTGTGAGCTTCAAAATGTTGTTTGGGATTTGCATAAACTAAGGTTCTCACTCCGCAGAGGTGCCAAACTTAGAAAGAAACACCTGTGAACTGAAAATAGTGTGCATAATAGGGGTGTGAAGCTCTTCAAGATGATATAATGCACTGATATAATCTCCATATGTGATCAACAATCTGAAAATACATTTAAAGCAGCCATCGACTGAATACAATGCAGTTTAAAGCTGTTTCAATACAGTGTGAAATAGTAGCAAGTAAGGAATAAAACGTGACAGGGTGTGCTGTTGTAGGAAAATAATCCATGACATTTTTCAATAATCCATGCTCCCTGATGCGAATCGGATCGTTTTTGGATTATTTTCCTATAACAGCACATCCCGAAGTGTTTCATTCCCCTTATACCAGAGCAATTAGCAAACAATTACAAGTTAAAATGTACTGATGTCATGTGGAATGATGTCATGCTTTGTAACCATTCCATGTTGTGGAATGTCTGTGAGACAAGTTAGTTCCTGTTATCACTTACCTTGTAGCAGCTATAAACAATCATTTCTTCACTCTCTTTTAAATATCTTACTCTTCATTCCTGAACACTTTCCCGTGGCGGAAAACTTACTAACCATTACTTATACACTCCTTACAGAACGTTTCACCATAGCGATGATTATACATTTTCAACTATTTTCTTTAAAATTATTTTTAGGCTTAGATTATGTGGAGCGCCTGCCATATACTGTACATCCCAGTGAATTAGCCATTGCTATATACATTACAAGGTATTAGAACTAGCACATTCATATAAAACTGAATTACAGCCAGTGCTGCTGTCGGAGCCATGCTGTTATAGAACATTAATCAACCAATCAATCAGAAAACTCTGGTATAAGATATGATATAGTTCTGTAGTATGAAAACAGTTCTATTTTAATTTTAATGTTTGCTTTTTTCAATTAGATAAACATAATCCACTGAGACATCATTATCTTATTTGGTGACACTAGATCTCAGTTCTTATTCACCGCTGTGCATTCGATCATGAGGTCCACATTCGTATGTTTTAGCTATTTATGTTTAGTTTTCTATCAATGTGATCAATGCGACTAAGAAACTCTGATTCAAAAATTGTATACATGAGTAGGAATATAAACTTGCAATGTTTATTGATAAAGAATATGGATTTATAAATAACAGTAAATCTAACTTGCTCCTAAAAGTCATGATAAATTATTTGCCTGTTAAGCCAAATAATTCTGATTTATCATTTTAGCTATTATTGTACAATTAGCAGAATCTCCCACAAGTGTTAAACTGAGTTGAGATCTGGTGACTGTGAAGGCCGTGGCATGTGATTTACATCATTTTCATTCTCATCAAACCATTCAGTGAGCCCTCGTGCCCTGTGAATGGGGACATTGCCGTGCTGGAAGAAACCACTGCCATCAGGATAGAAATGTTTCATCATAGGATATAGGTGGTCGGTCAGAATAACTTTGTATTGATGTGCAGTAAATCTTCCTTCTAAGAGCACAAGATTGAAACCAAGATTGAACAAGGCTAGCAGATAAATCAACACAACACACTTATGTGTTACGTGACATGTTTTTGCATTGTTTCTACGCTACGTTGGTTACAATAATAATGGTCTCTAATAATAACTGACTAGGGGTCTCATTTATTATAAAGAAGGTCACACATCAAAATATGCAATAATCTGCTGCTGCAAAAAAAAAGTAAGAATATCATATAACTGCAAGCACAACTGACTAATTTACTGACTCAAATGAGTCAGCTCTCGAGTTGCTTCACTTGTAAATATTTATGTGGGGCTGCAAATTGCACATAATGCTGTGCTTCTGAAAGCTGGGACGAGTGTTTTCTCCCTCTGGTTCTGTTTACGCACATGCACAAATGTGGAAAAACAAAAGATATTAGATGAAGCGTATACATCCTCTGAATATAAAGTGTCTATTAGATTTCTACACTGGGTACAGAGGCCATGCCCCCCTACTCTGGGAATGACAGGAGAGCAGGAGAAACAGTAAAAAAGAAACACACCGTACTTATAGTAGTGATCAAAACATATGTGTTTGAGATGTCACACTTTACTGAGACACCTGTATTGACTGCATTTCAACCTTTCCCATGTGTGTGTTGAATTGGTGGAACCACACTGTAAATGTTGAGACCTGTTTACCTCTAGTATAGAAAAGTCAAAGACGGCAGTTTTTACAGGTCCTCCAGAAGATGAATATTGTCATCATTTCAACAGGAAACATAAAGGTTTAATCAATGTGTTGTGTTTGGTTTTGTGTGTGTGTGTGTGTGCACGCTCTAACCTTCATTATCAGCAGCACAGGGGAACACGCTCTCACCCAATGCCAGACTGATAGATGTACAGCATAGATATAATATCTCCTAGAACTCCTATAAAACTCCCACTCTTAAAAAGACACTTCGCAATGATGACTATTCAGAGTACAAATTCAGGGATGTGCACACTAGTGCTCTCAGACAGTATTTTACTGTTTGAATATTATTCTATGATAATATTATCTGATATCATTTTTATATCCAAATTGAAAAATCCACATACAGATCATCTACTTTTATTCATCCAACATTTTGAAACCCTAACATTTTTAGCTTCCTAACTCTTCCTTTATGATGTAGGAAAAAGGAAAAACATGGATAAATGCATGTATTTTCCGTTTTACTTTCACGTGCATGTTTTAATTATCCATCCAGCCATTGATTGTCCATACCGCTTATCCTACACAGGGTCACGGGGAGCCTGGAGCCTATCCCAGGGAACTCGGGGCACAAGGTGGGGGACACCCTGAGCGGGGTGCCAACCAATCACAGGGCACAACTGCATTTACATTAACATTTACGGCCATCCTGATACTGGTTCACTAAAAAAAACCCATCAGTCTAAAAACTCTGTTGGGGAGGTAATAAAGTAAAAAAAACACACAGACAACACAATTATTATTATTGTTTTGTTAATAAAAAAAAAAGTGCTCATTTAAGTACTTTAGGAAGAGGTAGGTCTGTAGACGTCGTTTGAAGACTGCCAGTGACTCAGCTGTTCGGACATCTAGGGGAAGTTCATTCCACCACCTAGGTGCCAGAACAGAGAAGAGTCTTGATGCATGCCTTCCTTGTACCCTAGTGCTCTCACTTGCACACTCACTTGCACACACCTTCACACACTATGGACAATTTAGAGATGCCGATCAGCCTACAACACATATCTTTGGACTAGGGGGAGGAAACCGGAGTACCTAGAGGAAACCCGCGAAGCACGAACCACGCACACGGGGTGGAGGCGGGATTCGAACCCTGAGGTGAACGTTCTAACCACTAAGCCACTACGCACCATGTTATTTTTTAACTAATTATGTAAAGAATTAAATACTGTTTTATTCCTTACAAAAGGCAAGGCAAACCTTGTGATCTGTCTTGCAGCCAGAAATACTGTCAGGGCTATGCTGTAACAGAGACTTAACAAACGCCTTCTATGCAGAACTGAGAATGAAACAACGCTGTGGTATAAAGAAAATGATCAACTTAGACGTCCAAAAAGTGAGATAATGTCTAAGTAATACGTCCAACCTGCACTCTTTTTTTGCGTGCGTCCTAATTGCCATACAGTACACTCTACAGTTTCTCGAACATTCTTATACCGCGTGTAGTGAGCATATAAAGTAAAATTTGAAACTATGTGTTGAAAATACTCCCCCGTTTAGATGAGCTGAAGATTTTAATATGAATTCTGGCTCGCGTGGAAATGTCAAATCCAGCTACATAACAGATGTAAAGATGTGAAATCTTTACTGTCTGCATGTGAACATAAATATGATTTTAAAAATATATAAGAACAAAATGTTTTTCTTTGCTCACGACCCAACTTTTCCCCTACTGTTGCACAAATCTTATATGTAATTAAAATAGGAATGGAATTTTATAATGTCACACACGTAAATTACACGATGACGGCGTGCGAGGAGACATCAGTGAACGCAAAGAGAAACAGGAGAAACACAGGGATTTGCAACTGCTACTTGGCAGGTGGGGTGGGAACGAGTACATGTGAGCAGAAGAGTGAAGCCCAAGAGTGTGTGCATGTGTGTGTGTGTATGCTGGTGCATACCCTGTGCAAGTAACACATGAGTAATTAAAAGTACACTTCTGAAAAGGAGAGCCTTCACACTTAAGCAAAACTACACAAAATCATCTGACATCAACTTCATTAAGCCCCCATTGTGTGTGTGTGTGTGTGTGTGCGCGCGCGTGTGTGTGTGCGCGCGTGCGTGCATGGTAAGCGGATGAGAAAGTTGGGGCTGTGGTGTCCCTGTGCTGCTGACAATGTGTTGGAGCACTGCTAGAGGGCGCCACCCCCCACTGAGCTCATTTATCAGCCCCATCAATAACTGCCCCGAACCACACTGCCGTCCCTCCACCGTCTCCACACTTCCCTCTGCACCACACACCACCTACGGCCTGGGAACACAGCGCGCAGTCCTGAATGCCATCAATCACACTCATACACAGAGAGAAAAAGAGAGAGACAGAGAGAGCGGTAGAGAGAGATTATAATTACTATGAATAGAATTCTTAGCATTATTAGCATCAGGCGCTGATTTAATGTGTCACACTGAGTTTAGAGCCTTAAAGGAAAACCACACCCTGAAACACACTGAATACGTTTATCTGTTGCTAATCTGTTGGTTGGTGCTGTGTTTTCATGATTCCCTTGACTGGTTAGCGTTGTGACACGGGGACATTGCTAGCACGGACACGATGGTGTTTAATAGGAGAAGCCTTTCACTGATCTCAAACATAGCGGATAACAATCAGGTTTCGCTGTTAGCTTCTAACCGTACTCAACATTTTTCGGCAACATTAAATGTCAACGAGAAATCCATGATGAGTGTGATGGTGGTAATGACGGTATTCAGTCTGTCCAGGATTTCACAGGGTTTTTTTTGATATTGTTGCGGCCAAAAATGCTTGATTTTGCTGCGTCTTTTTTTCAAAATTTGTGCTGCAATTTGCAGAGTTGTCGTGCTTGTTGTTGTGACTTCTTGTTGTAACTGGGTGTTCAAGATTTATAATCTGATGTGTTTGAGCAGAGAGTACACATGAGGAGATGAGAGACCTAGACAGACTGAAGCTGTAAAGCTCTGCTGCATCAGTCTATTTAGGTAGAGTTGACGCAAGAGCTGGCATCACTATTAGCAGATAGATGAGTGGCATTGTGGGTAATGCAGGAAAACTGTTAACCAAAATGACAACAGACCAAAATGTTGATGTTTAAAAATTTCTAACTAAAGAATCTCATTACAAAATAAATCACTGAGGAGCACCGGTTAATTATGAATATTAATATGCAAGTCGTTCAGGGTGGATTTCTCCTTTCCGCTCGACAGACAAGGCAAGTCAGGCTCCACGTTTGTTCTGACCACAATGTAAGACCTGACAGAAATTTAAAATGAATAATCTGGGGGTTGTTGGGGACGCGGTCGGGAAGCAGCGCTCAAATCCCGTGTGTCTGTGTGCGCGCTCTGCACAGCTGTGATGCTAATGCCACAGAGCTGCTCGCCGTGTGTGTGTGTGTGTGTGGCTGGTTGTCATGACGCTCTGTGTGCCACATGGAACTGATCTCCCCAGAGACCTTTGGTCCACACTCAAATCACCATGGAGTGCATCGCTTCTGTTCCCCCCCCACACTCCTCCCTCCCTTCCGCACAATATGAGTTATGACCAAGCAAAATAATGAACAGTAACAAGGCTTTTTTTGTGGACTTGCGGGAGATGTGTACTGAAAAAAATAATAATTTTCATTCTCCAAAACTTTGTGTTGCTGAACTTCATGAACCTCCTTAGACTCTTCCACTAGATATGCACACACAAACGCAGAACCAGGCCGTTCCCCCTTCTCTCGTCTCTGGAGCCAGGCTGCTTTAAATGGGTGTAATTACATGAGAAGATGAGCAGCATTCCTTGCTTAGAGCAAAGTGATTACAGGCCCCTCTCTCTCTCGACTCCCTACAATTACCCATTCCTGTCCACACACACACACCCACACACACACACACCTCATCAGGGCCAAAAGGCTGTGCTCTCTCTCCCTCTACATGCCACTCTAACTGATTAGCCCAACCCTACTCAACAGGACACACAGAGGACAAAACACAAACACACCAAGTTCCCTCACCAACAACAAGTCCCAAAGGTGCGCAAATACACATACACACCCCTGTGTATGATACACACTGAATAAAAATGACTTCTGTGAGCATGCTTCCACATAGGCAGCTTTTTGAATCAAACCCTGCTGCATTTTCCTCCTTGGAGTGGTTCATTTAAGCAGGTGACAACACAGTGAAATGAAGAGAGAAAGACACTTGACCTAATTGCATGAATTGAACCAAACATGCTGTTTATTCTGAGCAGCAATCTTTTTTTTTTTTTGTTCAGATGTAAGCTGCTAAACTCACCCGTGAGGCACAACCTGAGCCTGAAAACAGAGCTGAAGTGCCGTGGAATTGACTACGTCGATATTGGGATTGAAGAAAAGAAGCTGGATACATTTTAAACCAGTTATTTATATTATTATCAGTAGTAGTGTTATTGGACTATTTGTTTAGCACTAGCTCCGTGTTCTCCAAGCTCAGCTGGCACTCTTACAAAAGATTCATCACCAACGATGGATGAAAAAGAGTGTTGTTTTTGTGTACTGTGCATAAAAAAAAAAAACAAAAGCAGTAATTTTGCTCTGAGATGAATAGGTGTGAAAACGCTCTTCGAGGCTCATGCTTTTAGATTTTTCAATATGACATAGTTTTAGTCTATTGATGAAAATGTCATTTAAATATAGAGAGACGGGGAGGACGTTTGTGCTGTAAAGATCACCGGTTTTGAAGAAATTAAACATGATTTTGGAGAAACTTTATGGGGTTACTCAGCACTGTATATAAGTCCATATTACACTCAAGAAAGATGGTT
Source organism: Cranoglanis bouderius (assembly GCA_023630585.1). NCBI lineage: Eukaryota > Metazoa > Chordata > Actinopteri > Siluriformes > Cranoglanididae > Cranoglanis > Cranoglanis bouderius. The sequence continues at coordinate 18,064,085 of CM042536.1, read as the reverse complement.
CATCCGTTGTTGTTTTTTTTGTTTTTGTTTTATTTTTAGAGACAAATGCCCACACAAAAACTGAAAGGGTGCCGAGTGGCATCAAGTGTGAAAAACGTGAACTTTCATTTCTCAATTATGGCACAAAAGCAGCACAAAGAAACAGAAATGCTTCCTTTTTTTTTTTTTTTTTTTTTTTTTTTAACCACTTGAGGTTCTGAAGGAGTTTAGTGAATTAACATCTTTATAATATATTTCATTGTTGCTCAGTTGAAATTAAAGTCATTTTGTCCTGGGGCAGAATGTTTGTCTCGTTTTTACAGTATTGACAAAATTTCAAAACCAGTCACCGATGAGCAAATTAGTTTAGTAATTATGTAAACAAAATGAATATCGTTTCCAGCTGATCTCATGAGTGGGACATGTAGCTGTATGCTTTCTCTGAAGAGCATCTTAGAATCATGTTTTGCGCTCAAGTCCAGATGGTTCAGAATGCTGGTTCAGTGGAATTAGATTTGAGTTTCTCTAAAATAAGTTTTATGCATGAATTTTGATCAGTGGGCAAAGGAAAGGAAATCCCACCCCACCCCCCCACCCCCCAAATTTCCTCGTGCTGATTCTACTCAATACGTACATGTTTATGACTGTATACACTGTCTATATTACAGCAATGTTCCTGGCTGTTGCAGCTTGTTGATTAATAAGAAAACCCACTGTGTTTCAAATGATTTTGTCAAATTTTAAGCACGTTTAGTTTGAAGCACACAGCAGCTCCCCTTCCTGCCCTCTGGGCAGATTCAGTATCACCCTCAAACACTCCTCCATCTGCCCCCCTCCTCACTAAACCCACTGCAGCAAGCATCTCACAACAGTGTCCAGCCAGACAAGAGACAGACACACTCTGTCCTGTGGCAAAAAGCAATCAGTACTCATAGGATGTACAAGAGAAAAATGACTTCAAAGTTTACTCAATATCCAGCCAAACATGTAGCAGCTACATAATTACATACAGGATTAATCTGTAACCAAAAGTAAGGTTATTTTGGAAAAACAACTTTTATCTTTTCAGACTTCATATAATGTGTAAGACTCGTTTTTTAACTGGTGACAGATGCCGACGGACAGGCACAATGAAAACATGCCTTGAAATAACAGCTGAGCGCAAGATGCTGCACATTTCAGCTAACACGGTGTAAGGAAATCTTGCATCTTTTTCTGGATGTTCTGATGCAAAATTAAGGCCTAAAAATACAGGAAGCCACTGACTTTCAGGATAATGAGATTGGAAAAGTATGACAGATGAGTTTTCCACCACTGCTGATTGCTATGGAGAAAGAAAGTCTTCTTACTGCAGTTACTAACTTACTCAAAGGGACAATGCTATATCTAAAAAAAAATAATAAATGAATAAAAAATAACAAAACAAACTGAAAAAAAAAAAAGAGAATGGTTAGTCTTCCTACATCTGTTGCCAGGATGAAATTGAAATTGCTGAGATGGGTCACAGTCTCACTGATGGCCAACGCTGCAATGCTACACACAGGACACACAGGCAGTGTCACAACCGCTACAAAAAGAGCACTAGCCGTACAGCTGCCAAGACAAACCCTGAGAACGGTGACACTAACCAGATGACAAACTCACCAGCGTGAAAACAGTAAAGACCCCATACTAAAAGTGTTCAAGTGCAGGACTTGATCCGTGCTCTGCAGACATGGAAGAAAAAGGCCAGATCCAATTCCACAGACAATCAAAATCAAAATAGCACCAAAAACCACGAGCTCACTCTCAACCAGAAATGGAAAATTTCTCAACTTTGAATGTCACGTTGATAACATCGTACGCTTGAGCAGTTCTTTTGTATATTCATATACACTATGAGCTTTAAAAAGGAATGTGAGAATAGTAGGGGATATTGTGTGAATAAATGTTATTCAAATACCGTCTTGAAGCTCAAGAAACCACTGCACAACCAGAAGCTGCAATAACAGAATTACTATCACACACCTTGTTTGAGATTCTGGAAGCTGGACTTTCTGCCTCTGGGCTGAAATTGCGCAACTTCAATCCTGCACTACTTCTAAACTCCTGTGATTCACTGCTGAATGTGAAATGATGCCTGGCCCTTACAGCCCAAACATATTCCAGCTTCAGGAAAAATAAATGGTCAGTGCAAGGTCATGTGGTCTACAAGGTCTTTGGTCTTTAGTGACGGTATGCTGAGTCAAATGCTGCAGGAATTGCACTTGGTAACAAATCAAAAAAATTTATTGGAATATGATTTTGTGCAGCCCCTACTAAAAGGTCACAATCACATTAATGTATTTTCTTTTGTTACCAATTTGTGTTGTTACACAGGAATGGATAATAAAAATAAAAAAAATAAGCTGAAACATCCATAAGTACTTTTTCTTCCAGGTTAATACTCTTTCAGGGTTTCTGTGTTATTTGGGTGGTTCAGTCTGTAGTACAGGACAAGACAGGAGACGAGAGGAGAGAAAGAGACAGGACAGAGCAAGAGAGGAGAGGAGAGGAGAGCAGTGGAGAGGAGAGAAGAGGAAAGGAGAGAGAGGAGAGAAAGGAGACGAGAGGAGAAGAGGAGGCTATGTGATGTGCTGTGCAGAATGAGGGAGGGAGGGGAGATGTGTGTGAGAGAGCTGTTGATCACTGTTCACAATAAGAGCTTGTGACGAACATCTCCAGAGAAAAGACATATCAAATGGATCAAACTTCCTGCAAAAATTACATCAGGCTCACTCATGAGGTGATAATGAACACAGAGCAATGCTGAGTGAGGTGAGTCAGAATAGAGAGGGAATGAGCCGAGCTGAGAGAGAGAGAGAGAGAGAGAGAGAGAGAGAGAGAGAGAGAGAGAGAGAGAGAGAGAGAGAGAGAGAGGAGAAAGCATTAAGGGTATGCAGGGAGGAAATGACATTATGAGGTTCGGATAACCCATTTGTACTAAGCCAGTTAATATGACAGAAAGAAACATTTTAATTGTAAAAATAAAAGCAAGACAATGGCAATCGCTCAGAGCGAAGACGATCTTTAGTGGTCCAGTAACTAAGACGAGTGAGGAGCTGAGGGAGGGAAAATGAAGTGAGTGCTACTGGAAAAGAGGGAGATGGAAAGAGAGAGAGAGAGAGAGAGAGAGAGAGAGAGAGAGAGAGAGAGAGAGAGAGTGAGGGAGAGAGCGAGAAAGAAAGATCAGTGTATTCCCAGTGTGCTTTGAGAACAGCTAACAATCTTGGGCTGTGTTAGTCTTTAGTGCAGCTTCCATTAGAAAGCTGTGCTCCTGTAATGTGTTGTGACAGGACTGATTCTTGTGACTAACTGCTTTGGCAGTGCTGCTCTTCTGTCATGCTAATGAAGAGATGTACGGAGCAGAACGACTGACAGGCCATCAACACATTCCGGCTCCCTCTTGCACACATGCAATCACACGCACACAAATACAAACACACACACACACACACACAACGATGCACAAGGACAGATGCACAAAGGTGAGAATGGAAATCATGAACACTGATAAGGGTGAAACTGGACTTGACTGGTCACCAACGCTGAGTGACAGGCATGGTCAGTGACTATGATGTGTAAGGATAGCCGGAGATGCTTGATTTACGGTAAACACCCACACGTGTGCCGGGTTAAGCAGAGATGCGGAGGGATTGGCGTCACTCTTCTCTGCCGTTGCGTCCCCTTGCATCAGAGAGATCCCCTAGTGTCTCATACAGATGCCCAGGTACTGAGTGCACCAACAGCAACACACACACGCACACACACACAGAAGGAGCATACAGTAAAACTACTTCAATTACAGTCTAAACAAAAGTTGCATGGTGGGAAAAAAATACTACACGGTATATACACTTGAGTGAGTGAGAGCAAGAGAGCGGAAAAAAAAAAAAAAGGAGTGTTAGATCGATCTACATTAGCTCTAGGCTAAGTGAACAAGTCCTTTGCTCAACTTAATTAACGTTAATGTTGTCCTCATCCTTTATCTCTTCTCTCTCTCCCTCCCTACATTTCTCTGACTCGTTTTTCTCCCTGTGCAGACATACTAACCTCTCTTCCATCCTCTTTTAACCTCCCTTTTAAACCCTAATCTTTGACCTATTCATAACCTCACATTTTCCTCACCTCGAAACGCAGACGTCCCTCTTCTTCCTTTTCCACTATCTCCATCAAAGTAGCCATAAAAAAAGCTCTTAAAGACTAAATGATGTTTGCTCACATTATTGCCTGTTTCCCACTGGTGTGACTAAGCACTCGCATTTAAATTATTCACAAACAGCCACTGAGGTGCTGATGCATCTTCCCCTCTTATGAACAGCTGTCATCTCAGCACGGTGTGTGTCTGTGTGTGTTTGTCCATGCGTGTGTGTGCGGGAGTCTTCGTGTCTGTATGTATGCATCGAGAAACTCATTACAGCCGTGTTACGATGCTAAGCTTCTTGACGGATTTGACGTTTGTCTCAAAATGGAGAAAATAAAACGAAATGTAAAGTAGGATGTAAGGTACAAGACTGGACTAGCTGAAACTATGAATAGTAAAAAAAAAAAAAAAAAAAAAAAAAAAAAAAGAGATGAAGTGATTGGAAAGAGATTATGCTAAAGCCTGGACCTGAAACAAACTTCTGAAAGCCCGGAGCATGCGTTGTTTTTCAGAACAGTATGAGGATCTCAGCTGTCTATCAAACAAGAGGGGTGCAGTAGAAAACGGTGCATGGTAATAGATAAACACACGTTTTGGTGTTGTTTGTTTAACATGCTTCGACAGAAAGAAAAAAAGGATCTCATTCTCAGTTAGTTTGGAAAACACTCTTTAAAAATCTAGTTACTTTATATAAAATAATCTCTAAACACTAAGTCTGTTAAAAATAGCTGTGTTGCAAAGTGCCTGAAACTAAAAGACAGGAAATGTTTGTGGCAGCCTGGAAAAAAACCGGTCACATAATCAGATTTTGACATTTTCTATATATTATATGCAGTTGTGTTTCCTGAACTGAAATTGGTGTCTGATTTACACATATCTAAATCACAAGTCATAGCAACAACAACGACGAAAAAAAAGTGAAAAGGGAAAAAATCGAATATAAAGATTTAATTCCAAAGCCACTGACAGAGCCAACACACTGATTGTCTAAAAGCAACTACTAGACATTTGTAGACTATTAGAAATCTGCATAATTACAAAGTCGCCTCTTCATGATCTCAGCTGGATTTCTCTTGATTTAACAGGCAAGCAAACGTTCCGCCCACTTCCATGTTTGTAAACTAATCTCTTTGTGCAAAAACAACGTTATAGCCAATCACTTGTCAGCATCATCCACATCAGTCTCATCACCTGAGGTAAAAGTGACGGCATTTGAACGCAACCCTCATCGCTGTCTCTTCCCTCGACTAATCACTGTCCGATTCTGTTCTGTTTCAATTCCTATTATTATAATAGCATAGTAAGACATCATGTTTGGTTGTTTTCCAGAAATCAGACACAGCGACAGTGCATTAAACAAAGCATTTATCAATGCTACTCCAACACTTGGTTGATAAAATAGTTTTAATGCTATAGTTTAATCTTATATTTTTTTAAAAAAGAAATAGAGAAAAATAAACACTCTTTAATTACTTTAGCAATCCCAAATTCTGCTACACTCTACATCTGCCGAAGCACGATCTGACAGTAGAATAGTTTTCATGTGGCTTTTTTATGTGGATTAATTAGTGTGCAGGGATGACAGATGATCTTTTCAGAATCTGGTACACAGAGGTACTGTATGTGGAAACGCTGATGAAACTGAGCATAATAAAGTTGCAAAGCTGTCATATACAGTAACTCTCCTGTTTTCTATACGCAGTCACTGTGTCCATGTGTTAAGAAAAAGAAAGCCACTCATATAACACAAATAATAATAATAATAATAATAATAATAATAATAATAATAATAATAAAAATAATAATTGTTGACGCTGAGGGTGCTACATGATCATATACTCATTCATTTCCCTTAGCCCATATTAAAGCGCTTAACTAGGCAATCTACAATCTACCAATTTATAGACCAGTGGTTCCCAAAGTTTTTCAGTCAAGCCCCCCTTAGATAATTGGAAAAACAAAATCTGGCCCCCATCCCCTGTAGTAGGTTTCTGGGCAACCAAAACATGGGAGTGAGCAGCACACTAGAGCTTTTTTTACTGGACTGGATTTGTCTATCCATATACCTAATTAGATTGATCATGACACTTTCTGTCTGAGAACACATTTGAATGAATAAAACTCATATTTGCTCATGCAATGAAGTAGAAGAGAAACTGTCGTGGACTTGTGCACATAGCCTATATGGCCTAAGTATGTGGACACCTTTCAATCGCACCCATTTGGGCTTTTTGAACATCCCATTGCAGATTTAGGCTCCCTTTTCTCTAATACTAACTTCCACTATTCTGGGAAAGCTTTCCACTACTTTTGGAGTATAGCTATGGAGAGTTACCCATTCAGCCACAAGAGCATTAGTGAGGTCAAGCATTGATGTTGGGTGAGGAAGCCCCAAGTGGAGTCAGCTTTAAAATTCCTCCCAAAGGTGTTCAATGGGGTTGAGATCAGGACTCTGTGCAGGTCACTCATGTTCTTCCAATCCAAATTTGGCAAACCATGTCTTCATTGAGCTTGCTTTATGCACAGGGACAATTCAATTAAATTCAATTCAGTTTTATTTGTATAGCACTTTTAACAATTTCACAAAGCAGCTTTACAGAAATACATAAATTTCAGATTTAAATTTTGAATTCATCCCCAATGAGCAAGCCAGAGGTGACAGTGGCAAGGAAAAACTTCCTGAAACAACATGTGTAAGAAACCTTGAGAGGAACCAGACTCACAAGGGGAACCCATCCTCATCTGGGTAACACCGGATGTCAATGTCATGCTGGAAGAGGTTTGGGCCCCTTAGTTCCAGTGAAGGGAAATAGTAATGCTACAGCATACAAAGACATCATGTACAATTGTGTGCTTCAAACTTTGTGGCAAGTCTGGGGAAGTGTCCACAAACCTTTTGGCCATACATTGTATGTGAACAATGGAAAAAGTCTTGTTGTGATCCCGCCACATGTTACAAGCCCAGAACGCCATAAACTCACTTACAGTCACTCTGAATGAACCACATAATAAACCTCCTGACTCTCCCTATCTCCTCTCATTCCTCTCCTCCAGCTCATCACTGCCACTTTGCTCTTCTACTACTCTCTTTGTCACACCTCCACCAGCAAAAACACTGCCAGAGTTGAAGCCCTTTTAACATTTCTACAGCATTGTTCAGAGACACTGACGGCATGCCAAATGTTATCTCTCTTATCTTCATTCACCTTTCTAAATGTCACAGTAGCAATCTGTTGCAAGCTTACATTGTTTGCTGAAATCTTGGTTCTCCAAAATAGTCTCCAAGGTTCATAATTTGTTGGGTTGCTATCAGGGCCAGCCCTCTTTCCAAGCCTGTAATCTTAAAGCAGTTTACATTAAGTCTGTGATTGGGATTTTGACATGCTCTGCCGTTCTCCTCTCAGGGTCAGTTGTTTGCATTTGGCTGAGCTCTCCAGGTACAGTGGCCAGGTGTGCTCACTGTCCCCCCCGAGATTGTCTTACTGCAGTCCCCTGGCATTTAGAGGCTGGCTCTGAACTCACATTAACATGATAAAGAGGCTTCTTATCAAGAACTCCCTCTGGCCAAGAGCACACACAAGATTTACCTGTGAGAACGTGTCCTACAAGCCCAATCAGTGATGTGCAACAGCTCACTGGAGAACTTTAGAAAGCAGAAGGGTGGAGAGGATGCAAGGGGGGGTTATTTCTTACTGCTGAATTTATTTTGCTTCCAAGTCTATATTTTAGTGTTCTCAGACAGGTCTCTTATAGAGGAGAAGTTTTTTTTTCCACAGTTAAACAGAGATCACAATGTGCACAGGTCTTCACAGAGTATAGTCAGGTCTATATGTATTTAGACAGTGACACAATCTTTGTATTTCTGCCTCTGTACAACACCACACTCAATTTGAAATGAAGTAATCAAGAAGTGATTGAAGTGTAGACTTTCAGCTTTAATGCAAGGGTGTAACAAAAAATATTGTATTAACTGTTTAGTAATTACAGCCATTTTTTAATGGAATCCCTCCATTATCAAAAGCTCAGAAGTAATTGGATAAAATAATCATAAATATTAGGATTATTTTTAATACTTGGAGGCAAATCCTTTACAGTCAATGACTGCCTGAAGTCTGGAACCCATGGACATCATTAAATGCTGAGTTCCCTCCCTTGAGATGCTTTGCCAGGCCTTTACTGCAGCTGCCTTCTGTTGCTGCTTGTTTGTGGGTCTTTCTGCCTTCAGTTTTGTCTTCAGTATGTGAAAAGCATGCTCAATTGGGTTGAGGTCATTGGACATTTACTTTCTTTGCCTTAAGAAGCTCTTGGGCTGCTTTCGCTGTACGTTTTGGGTCATTACCATCTGTACTGTGAAGCGCTGTCCTATCAGTTTTGCAGCATTTGACTGAATCTGAGCAGAAAGTATAGATCTATACAATTCAGAATTCATCCTGCTACTTCTATCAGCAGTCACATAATCAATAAACACCAGTGACCCAGTTCCATTGGCAGCCATACATGCCCATGCCATAACACTACCTCCACATGTTTGACAGATGATGTGGTACATGAGCATTTCCTTTCCTTTTCCATACTAGTCTCTTCCCATCATTTTGCATTTTGTTAATTTTGCATCAGAACTGGTCAGGATTTTGTAGTGGTTTATTTATTTATTTTATTTTATTTTTTTTTAGCAAAGTCTAATCTGTCCTTTCTGATCTTAAGTGTTACCAGGGGTTTGCATCTTGAGGTACACCATCTGCATTTACATTCATGAAGGCGTCTCTTGATTGTAGATTTTGACAAAGATACGCCTACCTCCTCCAGAGTGTTCTTGGCTTGGCAATAATTCTGTGATCATCCACTTTATTTGGCTTCCGTGGCCTTCCAGGCCTTTTGGTGTTGCTGAGCTTGCCAGTGCATTCCTTCTTTTTAAAAATGTACCAAATTGTTGATTTTTTTTTTTTTGTTGATTGGCCATTCCTAAAGTTTCTGCTATCTCTCTGATAGGTCCGTTTTGTTTTTTCAGCCTAATGATGGCTTCCTTCAATTGCAGCAATGCCTCTTTGGACTGCACATTGAGAGTTCCCATGAACAACCACCAAATTCAAATTCAATGCTTGGAATCAACTCCAGAACTTATATCTCCTTAATTTGTCATGAAATAATGAGGAAACAGGCCACACCTGGGCATGAAACTGCTTATGAGTCAATTGTCCAATTACTTTTGAGCCTGTGAAAAAATGTAACTCTGTAAAAATGGCTGTACATATACATCACATATTGATTGCTTCATTTCAAATTCATTGTGATGGTGTACAGAGGCAAAATTACGAAAATTGTGTCACTGTCCAAATACTTATGGACCTGACTGTATATTCAAAACAGTGAATAAGAGTGATGAAAACAAATGAGTGCTATATAGGAGAATATTATGGAGGGAAAATGATACAGATTGAGTCAGACCTAGATTCTGGAGCACAGTATTGATCCAATCCAGTCAATAAAAAAGAAAAGAAAAAATAATGAGAATCAGAATCACTTTTATTTGTTTGTACTCTTTGTAAATGGAAATCTCTTTTCATGTACATTGCTGCTTACACCAAATAACAGTTAAAGATCAAGCTGAACACATACAATCTAGGTAGGTTATTTCTTGTTACAATGACAATTTACACTGTTCATTAAACAGCACAAAATGACACATTGCAGTGTTTTTAGTAAGTTACATAGTCAAACAGGGGTGTGTGCGTGTGGGTGGGGGTAATGATTGATAAGACAGATTGACAGTTTGGAAAAAGACTAATTAATGTTATTCCAATCTACCAGTTTCAGTGAACCTGTGCCCACTGTAGCCTCAGACTCCTGTTCTTGGCTGACAGGAGTGGAACCCGATGTGGTCTCCTGCTGTTGTAGCCCACCCCCTTCAAGAGTCATGATGTTGTGCATTCTGCTCACAGCGGTTGTAAAGAGTGGTTATTTGAGTTACCGCAGACTTCTTGTCAGCTTGAACCAGTCTGGCCATTCTCTAATCACTGCCTTCAACAAGGCATTTTGGACTGTAGATGGATGGGGTTTTTTTCCTCACACCATTCTGTGTGAAATTTCTAGACTGTTTTTTGCAAAAATCCCAGGATATAGGAGGTTTCCGTAATACTCAAACCAGACCGTCTGGCACTAACAATGCCAAGTCACTGAGATCACTTTGTTCCCCATTTTGATGTTTGATATGAACATTAACTGAAGCTCTTGGCCTGTATGTGTGTGATTTTATGCATTGTTCTGCTGCCTCATGATTGGCTGATTGGATAATTGCATGAATGAGGAGGTGTACAGGTGTTCCTTTTAACATGGCCAGTGATTGTATAGAGTGTATCATCTATTAGCCAACCGAACAGGGTTTCAAGCTAAATACAAACAAATTACCCAACATCAATGCTTAAAGTTGAGGGAGTGTGCCAGCATTTGTAGATTTCATTAACATGAGTAAATGTATCGTATGTGCATACTCTGCTAAATGCTATAGCCTGGGAGGTCTATGAGAGCAGCAGGGGTGGACCATTGGCTCTAGATTGTTCATGGCAACAACTCCCTGGGTAGTGCAGGCAATAATCATAGAGCATGTTTCCATCAGCAAACATAATCGTTTTTGAAATCAGAGCTAAATCACATGTCGCTGAAATTACAACCTACTGCAGGTTCAATAATGAGAAACGGAGAGAGAGAGAGAGAGAGAGAGAGAGAGAGAGAGAGAGAGAGAGAGAGAGAGAAATCAACATTATCACATTAAAAAATACATTACGATACATGCACAAATAAGTACAGACCAAAAACCAACACTATTACCATGAATTCCCTTTGGGATGCTTTCAAGCTTTTAGATTTAAGGAATACTGTTCCTTAGTGGGAGAAAAGACCCTCGCATGAACGCCTGTCAGCAGTAAAAATGTAAAAGGAAAAGCTTGTCTGGGACAAATCTCAGGAGTGCTATAATCAGCCCATTTCACTCACACACACACACACACACACACACACACACACACAAGCCTTGCAGATGCACCAGCAGAATATCTGTTCAAAACCACAGCTGCTTTCATGGCTACCGGATGTACAGAGCTGCTCTAAAGGTAGAGGGCCACACAGAGACCATCAGAGCAGAGTAATCACAGCACATAAGCTGAATGGCTGAAGGCCACACCAAGTGGCCATGCCCGACCCTCTAATGGCTCCAGTCAATTGGATCATTTATGGGACACAAAAGCAAAAGCCCACTCTAACGTGCCAATCCGGATAATATTAGGGTTTGTGCACTCGCCTTTAAAGCTGGTGGAAATGAATAGAGGTGTGTGGGAGAGAGGTGGGTGGAAAAGTGCTCGCAGATTATTGTAGTCTCTGTGCCAAACATCAGCCTCAAGCAAATTTCTAAGAAATGCCGATGAAAGCTGATGAAAGTTAACAACAGAAAACACTTACTTGCAGTCAGCATAGTGGCAAGGTAATGTATAAGCTATTAAATGCTGATAAAATCCCAAAAATGCAATCACACAAAAAATCCTGTAAAACAAGCTATGTGCAAATGAATCCATAAGGCAAGTTTGTAAGAGCCTTCCTGAACCAGCTATCGAGTTCAGCACAGAATTACTTGAATATGTTATCCATTTATAGCACTGCCCCAAGCTAACCTGCATAAAGTGAAACATGTCATAGCTACTCTATTGTGACTCATACATGCAGTTACTGAAGAAAAAAAAAAAAACAAGTCACCAATTTTACGGATTATGAAATACTTTCACCTAGAAATACATTGTGCAAACATTATTAAAGGATAAAGCTAAACTACTCTCTCTCTCTCTCTTTCTCACACACACACACACACACACACACACACACACACACACACACACACACACACACACACACACACACACACACACAGACCATGTCTAACCCTTATTTTCCCCATCTATGAATAGATAAACTGCAGATGGCTAAATTAAGGAGGATGGGCGAGAGAGAGAGAGAGAAAGGGAGACAGGGGAGGGCCGGGAATTGGATAATACGT
>CM042536.1:17934403-18046903 GCA_023630585.1 Cranoglanis bouderius | reverse complement strand
TCTTCCAGGATGTCTCTATGTAATTATATGCGAGAGATCCTTTATTTCACCACTGCTGCCCACAGCAGATGAAAGACATGCAAGACACAGTCATGTAATTGCCCCCTTCTTGTTGAATGAAGAGGAAAGAGAGCGAGAGAAGAGACACAGAGGGAGGGGTGAGACCTAGTGTTCCTGTGTATCCTGTTTACTCTGTGGCTCACCTCTCTGTCTTTCTCTCCTCCCTCCCTGTCTGTCTAGTCTGTGGCAGTCACAGTGGCTCCAGTCAATTGGACTTCATTATTCTCTGAGCGTCTGTGTCTCTAGAACAGAAGTGTAAATTGTTGTGCTAATGCATCTGTGCAGCCATGGTATTTTTTTTTTTTTGGTTTTTTAAATAGAACTAGATTTACACACTCCACACACCACTGTATATCTGTCAGTCACACAGCTACACACACTCACTTAAATGCACCGTGAACAGATGCTGTCAAATACACATGGTTTTACACACACACACACACACACACACACACACACACACACACACACACACACACACACACACACTCAATACAGTCTCGTCACTCACACTCGGTAGTCTAAATCAAGAACAAAAAAGCCCGGCACTTAATCAAGAGTTTCTAGGCAGCAACAGAATCATGAGCTACCGCTCTCTCGTGCTCAAGCTGCAAATGATTGAGGAAAAGCTGTCATCGTGATTCACCATGTCTCTCCCTCCTTTCAACCTCTGATTTGTTTCATAATGAAACAAATAAAGAAAAACGGCGCACAACTGCCGTGTGATGTTATCATAAAGTGCTGTCAGAAGATTTCTCACAGGTGGCACTTCTATGACATCTCATTAAAGCAGGGAACGAATTGTGCTTTGGATCTGAAGTGCAAGACTAAGTACTCGAGCCTCCTCGTAACCACGCATACACGAGTGTATACTCGTGGAATGCTCTTTTGTTTTCATATAAACAGAGCAGTATAAACATGTAAAGTATATTCTGTAACTCCAGAACTCAGCCGCAGTTGTCCCACGTGCTTGCGACCACCTGCTCACGCTTTTGAAAAAGAAGCAGCAGCCTTCAGCCCAGACAGCTCCACTGACAGGAGAGTGGGGACCCACACAAAGCCATCGACACAATCTGCTAAAACGTCTGCTGGCTATGTGTCCATGTGTCTGCACGTCTTCTTAAAGCCTGCACTCAGGGCCCGGATCAATCAATGCAGCCTTATGCTATTCCATTATGAAGCATTATATTAACAAGCATTATGCGCAGTTACTGTTAAAGCACCCGTGAAATGACTTGAGGTGCAGGATTTAATTCCATATGTTCCAATCTCCTTCTGAAATAGGAAATTATGGTGGAACAGCCAACGGCAATGGTGGGACTGTTGAGAAAGAATGCACGAGGACGATCAATCGAAAACACAGGCATTCCATGTGCTAGTTAACTAGCTGCTACTATAAGCTACTAACGAGCAGAATTTATATTTATGTGGGAAGGATATATGCTTTCTAGAAACTTTTCAATTGGGCAAAACTTTAGTGTATCCCAAGTAATGGATGAGTCATCAATATTTTTTTATTATTTCCAAGAAATCTTAAGCTGCGAAATAGCGGTATCTACAAAACAAAGTATATTTTTCCATATATACTAGCTGTGTGTTCTCATACCTCTCGAGTTCAGAGAATTCCAGTGCTCTAAAATAAAAGTGCTGAAACATGTACTGAAACTAGAACTTGAGTGGCCTGCACACAGCCCTGACCTCAACCCCATTAAACACCTCTGGGATGAACTGGAACACAGACTGTGCGGCAGGTCTTTTCGCCTGACATCAGTGCCCAACATCACTGATGCTCTTGTGGCTGAAAGGGCAGAAATTCCCACAGCCACTTTCCAAATTCTAGTGGAAAGGCTTCCCAGAAGAGTGGAGGCTGATATAGCAGCAAAGAGGGTACATTGGAATGGAATGTTCAATAAGCACCTATGGGTATGATGGTCAGAGGTCCACATACTTTTGGCCATATAATGTATATTGGTTAATGCTGATGTTTTATTTTAAGCCTGAGATTTTTTTTTTGTAGAATTTGGAGAATACCAATTTTGATTTCCCTTGCTCTTTAGGAAAAGGAAATTTCATACTGTGCACATAACCAAGCGCATGAAAGCAGCTGATGCCACGGGGGAAGTTGTTGGGACTCATTACACAAGAGAAACAAGGAGCTAATTTCACCTATCTTTTAAGCACACACAGCACCTAAAATACTGCGTGTGTCTGTGTGTATAGAGGAAAAGGATCTGGTAACTTGTCTTTGAGTTTAATGCTCTTTAGCTTTTTCCAGATCAAACTTAACATGCTCACAATGAGTTCCTCCGGTTCTGATCACTTTATTTCGCACTCACTGCGTCAACCCCTTTGCTGATGAAGATTCAGGCAGCCACAATACACAGACCCTGATGGGAGATGCACTCTGACAGCTACACATCAACAGTCTTTTAAAAGTCCCTCACTTCAAGATCAATCGATCGGGCAGAATGATCCGGACCACGTTTCAACCATCGGATCAATAGACATCTTCACGGCTTCCACTCCTGCAGTTGCCCTTGCAGCTCGTTTTCCTTCACAGGGCTGTTCGGTGAGCAGAACGAGACGAGACAGTACGAGGTGGGATGGGGTGGTGCAGTTCAGAGCAAACCGCAAAGAGAGTTAATGAACCTGCACCAGTCAGCATGGCGTCCATCTGTTTCCTTAATCCTCATAACCGTTGCCCATGCTGCGTTAGGGCACTATGCCATGACAGATAAACCTGAATCACTGCTGTCATATACAGACAGAGGCTGTGAGCGGCTTACTGTGGATGAACTCTAGTAAAGGGGCACTGGACTGGCCAACCATGCTGCCTGGGCTGGGCTGGGTTTAACTGCTAAGAGCTCAGCTCACCTGCTAATCACAGCAGAGGGCCAGAGAACAAGCACAGTGAGCACAGAGGTGAGAGTGAGGCCGGCCACGGCACCCATCTGTTCAGGTGAGAGGCTTGAGGTAAACAGTCTTCCTTATACATACATATGCATGCACATACATATATAAATGTTTAACAAGCATACGCAGTGTCACCACTGTAACATTAGCATTCGTGCTTATGAGCATCTCCACAACGGTCCACACAAAGATCTCCTGTGTGTGGAGAATCATAAACATTGGCTTGGCTTGGATGATAACATGGTTTTAATAAACTGTTCATCATCATGATATGAAACTATTATGATGAATGATGTCGTCATTTTAAACGTATCATGTCTGAACATCATGGATGCTTAAACTAAAATCTGTATTTTCTCCGATGCCGATATCAATAACAATATGGACCAAATTCTAATATTATTATAATTCATAAGGATAATATTATTCATTACATACTCAAAACGGCTTCATTTGCACATTCATGCAGACTAGGATTGTGGGATGATGGAACCGACCTTCATACCTACTATATTGGTTTACTGGAGAGTATGAGTGCAGTGAGGGTTACCAGTTTAGAAATATCAAAAGTAATTGTTATGTTTATTTTTTTTATGTTAATCTGCAAAGTACTGACGGCTTTAAAATATCATGACATATAATAACACTGATTATCAAAACTATTTGCTTATAGTTTGTTTAAATGAGTGAAGTCAACATTCAGAGTATGACTCGCCAAATGCTCATTAGCCCACATGTGCAATTGTCTAATCAGACACACACAAGAGCATGAAGCTTGTGTGAAAACACACGCTGATATATCCTGAGTTTAACTTCGCTGTTACACTCCTCCCAGGTATAAGCCTCCAACTCCAACCCACATTCTCCTCTTCTTCACCTCACTCACTAACGCACTTGTTTCCTCCATCACAAGTCAGGCAAAAAGCTGACATGCACAGATGAAGGTAGTGTCTTGCCAGGATGCAATTAAAAAACTGAAAAAAAAAGGCTGAAAATGAATAATTAGAACGATTGAGCAAAAGGAGTAAGGACTGGTATATAATTCCAGGTGGATTAAGCCTCACTAGTCTAACACCAGAGGGTAGACCCACATGGAAATTGTAGACCTCCCACTAAGGGGGCTCTCCACTCTGAAAGGCCAAGAAGAGGTGGACAGAGTTGCCAGGAACAAGCAGATTTTGTCTCCATGTTATTAGTTTCTTATTTGGAGTTGTCAAAAAGAAAGAAAAAAAAAAACCTGTTGACTTTTGCTAAACAAAAGTCTTCATCTGATATGTACGTTTAAAGGTAATGCACTTCACAGTGGTTTGACACACCACGGTGCTGTAACTATACAAATCAGGCAAGGTGCAGTCTGTACGGATGACAAACGATCATTTCAGAATTAGGAAAATGCCGGCGGAAAAACACTGGTGAAACTGGCGAGCAAAATAAAGTTAGTACACGATGTCACCTTGCGGTTAAATGATTCCGAATCATTCAGCGCATTCGGAGACGCTTTTCGGCTCACCACAGTTGTAAAGAGTGGTTATTTGAGTTACTGTGACCTTCCTGGCAACTTGAACCAGTCTGGACAGTCTCCTCTGACCTCTCTCATCAATATTTCTACCCACAGAACTGTCTCTCACCAGATTTTTTTTCTCACAGTTCTCTCTAAACTCTAGGGACTGTTGTGCATGGAAAAACCCAGAAGATTCGCAGTTTCTAAAATTCTCATACCAGACCAACACCAACAACCATGCCACAGTCAAAGTCACTGTGATCATATGTATTTATCCCCCATTCTGATGTGTGATCTGAACATTAACTGAAGTGTTTGACCCGTATCTGCATGATTGCATGCACTGGGATGCTGCCACGTATATGTTCAGGTATACAGGTGTTTCTTATAAAGTGATATGTTTGTAGTCTGAAGTGCAGTGTTGGTTGTAACACTTTGGCTGTAATGTTTTCATTAAAAAACATTAATGCTTGTGCATTCTTGTGGTAAACCAGTTAAAGAATTCCCCCGTCGCAGCAGTAGGCCGAGTTGGATTGGCTGTTTAACAGAGTATGACTGTGTGAGGTCTTCTGCGCATCTCTTTGTTACACTGTTTCATCACACACCATCACACTTCACTGACCAGCAACACACACTTACTCCACAACAATGACAAACCAGCTGCTCTGTGTGTGAGCATGCATATGTGTTTGTGTGTATGCCCTCTCTGGGGTGTTAAGGACTCCTCCCCACAGTGGCATGGATACCCCAGCAGAACCCTAATAAATACTCTCTCCTCCCTCTCACATCCCCCAATGACACCACCCACAATGCTACCCTTGGGGCAGATGGGCACCATAATAGACGTTAAACTCAGAGTGATAGGATTCTCCACGCTGCCTTCCAAAGAGCTGATCCACAATCCCCAACAAGCCCCACACCCCCCCACCCCCACCTGCCACCCTGCCACCCTGCCACAGCACTGAGGCAAATAAGGGCACAGACAAACAGAGAATGATTGCATATGAAGCAAAAGAAAATGAAAAGCAGACTAGATGGATGAGACAAAACATGCAGGAACCACATTTGAGATGTTCTCACAGAGACTGAAACAAGACTAAATAGGCTACGTGCCAAATTGGAGCAAAAACTGCTTGTTGATAAAGACTCCCATGATTAAACACTTCTGCATCACCAAAACTATTTAAGCTGCTATTCCTCACACACTTATTTCAGCCACCATCTCTGTGTCAGACACAAACATACATAACCCAACACTTAGATTGGCTGGAGTCTAATATCCAGGATTAGTTAAGCCTTTCCTTTGAAGCCAAAAAACTCAGCTAGAAATATGAGAAAAAAAAGATTTGCATGGCCCCAAAATGTCACATAGCCCCAGCAGGATGTACGGACCCCTGAAGAGAGGTTCCGCAATGCTTTCTGAATGCATATTAAAACCAGTGGGGGGGCTGCGACCACAATGGTATGAGTTACAGAAACCCCGTAGATTCCAGTGCTCCCTGGGAAGACAGTAGCCTGAGAGAATGGTTTAATATCCCATACAAACCTTTAAACAATTATTTAGTTACTCATCTTAAAGCTCATTATTCAGTAACTACCATGAATGTTTCAGTACCTGCAGTAAATCTAATAGGAGAATGTATATGTAGTTTATGGGGATCAATTGTAGACCTAATATGTAAGATCAGTGGAACATGGGAAAAACCCAGCTGATGTTGCTCTGGCTATAACATACTTTCTCGCCTCTACTTTAAGAAAAAGTTTTAGGCACCCTATTTTTTTTAGTACAAACTTTGTTATAGATCTTTTATTTTATGACTTCTACATTATCAAGTCAGTACAAAAACATTTTACATTCCCATACATTAGTTTTCTAGCACAAAATTAAATGTTACAGAAAAATGTTTGTATGTCATTAAAGAAAGCAGCATCTTACGTAAGAGACACTTTTCAGACAAAAAGCATCTTTGCCCTACAGCATTTCTTTGCATGTGCCTAAAACTTTTACACAGTATTGTAGCTGCAAAATTCACATTGCATTTACTGCTGTGTTTGTTAAACTGGCTTCTTACTCAGTAGGTTTGTCTAAAGAGGTCTAAAACTTTGCAAGCTAAGAATGAATTTCTCACACAATGAGTGTCAGGCTTTCATCAAGTTGATGCATACAGTAGCTATGAGCCATAGTGAAATGGGCATAAGGCTAAAAATATTCAAGTATTCAAATGCTGGCTGTCTGCAATGCTTCTGTCTTCTCACATCATACTCAACACATAGAAGAGTGCTTACATACTCTGTACTGATAACTGTGAAATGTAGTCAACAGAACCAAACTGACTGAATTAATCAAGTGAATTAATTTCCCCAACGATCTAAGAGCAGACAGATCAGTTGAGTGTAGAGACGGTGATGAGGCTCGTGTTTAAATGTCGCAAGTGACTATTACTTCAGGTGACGGAACAGACGCAAAGACTGATGTGGATGATGTTGATAGTCAAAGTCATAACCTATTCCTCTTTGTAAACTCATGTTCTTTGAGATTTAGTGGTAATACAGTATTGTTTCTCCAAAAGTAGATTAGGTTATAAACATAGAAGTAAACAGATTTCTGCTGATTTCAGTTCAGGATATTTGACCAAGTAAAGGGTTTTCCCAAACCACAACACATATTTACATTTAAGGCATTTGGCAGACACCCTTATGCAGAGCGACTTACATTTATTTCATTTATACATCTGAGCGTTAAGGGCCTTGCCCAAGGGCCCAATGTTGGCAGCTTGGTGGTCTTAACCACTGAGCTACCACTACCACTTTCCCCATATAGGAAAATAAGCTGAAATGATGCATATGGTATTATATACAAATACAAGTTCATTAGGTCAGAGTATAATAAACAAAGCCATTCCCGATGGTGATTACTCCTGCATGCCTGTATCGCCTGCTGAGCATTTTGGATCCACCTCTCAATCAAAATCAGTCTATCAAGCATATCAGAACAATTAAAAGCAGCAGACACATGGCTCACCAGAATGAGGAAAGACATGCTCATTCTCATGAGTTAATGAGTTTGAGGTGGCTGTAATTAGGATGTGCAGTGATCTGCGTGTGTTGACAGGTGTGAGGCAGTTTCACTAAATTCCTCTAAAGCAGTAAAGACAAGACAGAAACCCAGCCAAAGACAAAACTTGGGCTGGCTTGAATGTGCGCTGCATAACTCACTGTACTGTGACTGTAGTTTCGTACTGCAGGAAGTCAAACAGCTTTTCTTTGTGGAGGGTGACGCTATTAAGTCGGCTGGTGCTACTGAAAAATAGTGCAAGAGAAGCTGTAAAAGGCCTGTCATAACTACAGTGCTGGAAAAAAGAATACAAACTTCCACATGCCAGTTTCAGGCACTATTGTTAAGTCAGGCCTGAACAGAAGTGTGACTATGAAAAGAGAACAGAGGCCAAGTAAATACACACGTATTCACACACTCGTTCTCAGAAGTGGAGAGTTCAGGCTCACCCCCTCACCCCACACACAGTGGCAGAGAAGAGCCTCTTCCAGCCCTTCTATTCAAGCTGGGCACAAAGCCACCCCACCGAGTCATTCTTCTGTAGACCCTGTCACTCTCTACCCACCTGACCCTCCTCCCACACACACACACACACCCACACACACACACACCCACACACACACACACACCACCCATCTGCCGTAAACCCTAGCTGGGATGAAGAGTCTCCCTCTCTTCTTTTCTTATTCATCCAAGCCCTGCTCATCTTCACTTCATTAAATTCTCCTTCTTTTCTTTCCCGTCATCCACCCCTCCACCAACCCTTTCAACTCACTGTGTCCTCATCAGCCTCCTGTTTCTCAGCTCTTCTCCCGTTCATTCATCTCGTTCTTGTGTTCTTAAAGCTCGGTTACACTTTGCCTAGTGAATAGGTGTGTGGTCTTTGTGTTTGCTCTAAGAACATCTGCAGTGATGTCCATCGCTCTTTCAGACAGACTTTAGTGGTAAAGAATGAATATAAAAATTGAGATTTAGCCATCAGATACAACAGCCTATTCCCTCTATAAGTACTCGTTATAATAAAATTGGCAATCAAAAATATGAAAAGTCAGGAGCAGTGGGGATTCATTTTTTTATTAAGCTTTCCTTTTCTCAGTTGTTTCATACCTACCTCTCTATCTACAATATGTAACTATCTATCTGTCTCTTTTTCTCTCTCTCTGTTGTTTGCTGCAGATTTATTGTAGCACACAATATGTACAGTATTGGCAAAGCATTAAAGGTGTCCACCAATAATAAGTGGAGCCCTAGCCATCAACAAGAGCCTTAATAAAAACATCACCTCCCAACGATCTGCTCATCAGTTACTAACCTTCACTCTTTCGCTGTGTCTCTCTTTTCCGCTCGTCTCCTCCCAGAGTGAGCCAGAGACTTAATGATGCTTGAATGCCACTGCTTCTGACTTCTCTCTCCCTCTCCTTCTATCTCACTCTTTTTTTTTGTAATAAAGGATATCTAAAAACCAAACCGTCATCATCTCAGTGCATCCGTCTCACATTACATTTCTGTCCTTTTCCTCTCTTTGTTCATCTTTCAGATGTGTCATCATTAACCCTGCTCTATCATATACATACACAGATAGATGTGCACCATTTATCACAATATCTGTCGTATTGACTTCTAATCTAATGCTGCTAGGTACTGGTGTCAGGAAAAGGTAATTATCATGATGGATTTAAATCGTACATTTACATTTGCCGTGGTGGCTGAGTGGTTATGGGTCTGGACTACTTTTCGGAGGGTTGTGAGATCAAATCCCAGTCCTTGCACTTAACTCTCATCTGCTCAGCTCAACTGTAAGTTGCTGTGGATAAAAAAACATCCGCTAAATGAGTATATGTAAATGAAAGATAAATAAATAAACAAATCAATTCTCAAAATGCCTACTAACATGTAACTATGCACTACACGTTTCCTACAGCACAGACACATATACTCACTTACATGCGTGTTGCCATGTAAAGGGTTGAGTCGTAAACAGATTTAAAATATTAACAAGGGCCACTTTGCTGTGATGAATAATACAGGACTGTAGAGTGAGTAGGATGCCGGTGATCGCCAATACCCCCTCCCTTCCATTTCTCTCTCCCAAAGCTCCCATTAAACTAATGCACAGCCAGCATTGCAAGTTGCACTCCCTACCAGTCTGCTCACCAATATATGCAATCCCTCTCTCCCCCCCCCCCTTTCTGTCTCGCTTTATCTATCCCTCCATCTAAAAAAAAAAAAGACTTCCCTCTTCATTTCCTTCAATCCTCTCTTGCCTTGAAATTTTTTGTTTGACCAGTTCTATTTACTTTGTAAGTTCTCATCTTCCCTCTTCTATGGACCTGTCTCTCAGAGGCCACCAATTCTTCTCTAAAAACCTGTGCTGTCTAAAAACAGTGCCTGTAATGCGCCATGGCTCATTCTGCACACAACGCACCAGCAATTGACAATTCTCCTCTGAGTAGTTCTAGGAGAAGAAAAAAGCAGTCTTTTCCCATAGTTAACCAGAAGCACCTCTATGACCTGGAGCAATACAGTGCAACTCTTATGGCCCTTACCCTGTAAGCGACGGACATGTTCGCTCAAGAGATGATGGGGAAGGCATGAGGACACATTCCACTGCATCCCTTCAGCGGTGGACAAAATGACAAATTTATCATATCACGATGATATGCTGAAGATGTTTCACTTTATAAATCATGATATTTAGCTTTGCTGAGGTTAAAATTAACACACACACACACACACACACACACACACACACACACACACACACACACACACACACTAGCAAAACAGCAAAGCTACAATATGGACAAAAATACGTAAATTATTTATTCATATATATTATTATTATATTAATTATTTATACAAAAAACATTTATTATTTCAAAAGGAGGAACAGGAGAGATAAATTACTGACAAAGACATATGCTTTCACACTAATGGGATCAAATCATGCCCATCACTACCTTTCTTACCTTTCTTTCTTGACCCAAGGCTAATTTTAACCAAACCTCAGTCCTTCCTCTCTTCCACAGCTTCCTCATTCAAGTCTAAACTCTGGGAATTGACGAGCTCTACTCTCTAAGATTAGAATCCACCATTCCCTAATTTTTCCTTGGGAAAAAACACATACACACACACAAACCACACATGCACATACACGCTTCTCTTATCTCTGCTTCCCTTAAACTCAGATATTTCCTCACACACACACACACACACACACACACACACACACACACACACACACACACACACACACACACACACACACACACACACACATCACTTATGAGTGATGGGACTGATGGAGAAGAGAAACTAGACATGGGTTCCTGGCAGTCTAGGTAATTAATGTGTATGTCAACACTGAGGGAGCAGTTTCATAGAGGAAATTTGAGCTCAGCACACACACACACACACAAAGACACAGGAGAGGAGAGGAAGAATAAAGGAACAGACTGGACAGAATAGAACATGATATGTTATCTGTCTTGACTCTGATGCTGTAAGGACTGAAATAAGTGTTGGCGTCTCTGTCATATTGATGAACACACAGAGTCGTACCTGACAAGACAACAGTGCTCTCAAACCTTGACCCAAACAGGGACCCATTGCTTCTATCTAGGCTTTTTTCCCCCCAGCCAGGCGATTTCATTTTTAAACAACGCCCCTATTATTCAGCGTAAGCAGCTTTTCTAGGTTGCCTGCCCAGGGACAATGGCTGGGGAGTTGCACAAACTGTTCCAGTTAAACATGTCTCGTGTAAATCTAATGAGAAGGCACACACTAAAAAGTGATCAGTAACAACTAATTTGTTTAGTCGGGGACAAAATAAACTTCGGATACAACATGTACAATCTCACCATTCTGCGCAGTTCACTTGGCTGTTCACTTGGCTCTATTCCTAATTTTCTGTCTTTTTTAGCCATCAAACAATCTGCTGAAGCCTGGGAATGCTCACTTCGAGCAAATTTGGTTACAAATGTGGAGAGAAAGGAAGACAGAACCATTGCTTTTGCTCACGTAAGCTTTTGTGAGCACCAAAATGCAACACATTATCATATTGTGATCCTCATATTCAAGTACCATGTATTATTTTCATACAGTGTCAAAGTACTCGGTAACTCATAAAATGCCAAGACTTAGTCTATCCCAAATGTTATTTGTAACCTGTTTGATTTTAAAATCCTGGGCAAAACAGTGTCATGGAACAGCAGCTTACACTGAATAATATTAATACACATTTCAAGCAGGTGAATTTCCAAAAGAGTGAAACTCTGCAATTTTAGAGGAGTGCCGTGATGCGAGGGAGGATGAGGGATGATTCAATGTGCCCTGAGTAAACAGGGGGCACAAAGGCAACAAAAATTGTCCAAAGTGGGGGTTCCAGTGTATTAACCCGTCAGGAGGCCCAAAATCTGTTTTGGCACTCCTATTCAGATGTAAATAGATTTTTTTTTTTCAGGACCAGCTTGCTCCTCCAATAAAATAATTTTTATTACGAACTAAATTTCCATATTCATGTGCTGCATTTTTATTACTAAACCAGCTTTGGAAAACAAACTCAGGCAAGCTTAAAGAGAATGTTGAGCCCGTGTAACCTAGTGTAGTTACACCTAATAGTTCTCAATGTGGGGCCAGAAGGTTCATAATTTTAAAAATTATTTTGTTACAGTCATTGACATCGCAGTCCACCATTTTCAAAGTTATTATATTATTGAGTTCTCAGCATATTTTGATTTGACTGGTCACTTGAGCTGAGTGGGTTTAATCCACACTGCAATAACAAGTAGGCCTCTAAATAATGTAGACTGGAAAGTGCAGGAATAAAAAGTTCCATGGTGAACAAGCAGAAAAATACTTTTCACATTTACATATTCAAATGATATTTAAATAGTTGGATTATGTCCATAAAATAAATACTCTCTCTCTCTCTCACACTCACACACAAGCTAAATGTAATAAATAAATAAATAGTACTGCAATTGTTTCCCCAACATGTAGGCCTAGCATGGACTAATCGCAAACCACATTCTCTGTACTCACATACACAGCTACATTTTCTTTTCTTTGTTATTTCATCTTGTTTAATGCCACGAAGACACCGAGATAAACTTTAACCTCCACCAGAATCCCCTTGGCTGCGTTTTCTCTCTTTATTAAAGGCCGCAAGAAGGATGTAAATAATAACCACGTCCCAAAATAGTATGACAGAATAGTACGTCACTGATAATCTTTCACTATTGGGTCATACTAGTTAGTAGCCTAAAGTTGAGCACGTTTTTCTTCTCACTTAGAAACACATAGTGTGTTGAACATCATAGAAAAATGCTCAGTAAAAGTTCTTCTTCTGTCTCTACAGACTGCACACCAAAAAACCCTGAAAAATTAGCCACTTGCTCTTGACATTCTGATAAAGTTAAACAAACATCCACCGTTAAATAGACCTAGAGCACATTGTTCACTAGCTTTCTGTATTCCCGATGAATCTATAAACTGCTGCTTTTCAACTGGACAGCCGTTTTACAGAGCAGGAATTCATATCCAGAATATAACAGCACCTCAGGTGGTCACGCGATACAATAAATCATGCAGGGTCTTGATTCAGAAGGAATTCGTTCACACTTATCAGCTTTGCTTTGCCTCACTATCAAGATCGGGTCGCGTCCAAGACCATCTTGATTTAAGTCGGGCAGGGAATAAATCTTCTTCAACAAGCTTGATCGCGTATTTATTGCTTCTTTTTAGATGCACTGATTCACTGTGGTTAAGAAAGTATACTATTTAGGCTATAACTTAAATAATTTAGACTATCAATAAAATAAATCCATAAATAAATAAATGCATGACGTGGAAAGATCCAAATGTGATGCATTTTTTTTTTTTTTTACAGGCAGTGTGTGGATGAAGTGCATCACCTGCATTGCACACGAAGGTTCCGCCGAGGAACAGCAGCACGAGCAGCGGGCCGGGAGCTCGTGCGCGCTCTCCCAACACACACAGCATCTTCCTCAGCTAACGCCAAACGGACGCGGCGCCCTTGATCTGGAAAGTGTCTTCAGTAGTCGAGCCGCTGGGCAGGGGAGTTGATACAGTATTTCCTCAGAAAGTGAGCGAGTATATTCTTCCGTAGCCGCAAAATCAGTCTGTGTCCTCAAACTTTCACAAACAAGCAAATATAGTTAAGTTCCACTGACCAGGATGTTCAGCAGCAAAGGGCGTGCGTAAAGTTCGACAGATTTCAAACTTCACAGTAATTCGTCCATTTTCATCCACAAACGGGTTCGACAGCAATACAACACTGGAGAAGATTTTTAAAATAATAATAATAATAATAATAAACCACCTTTCTGTCAATAAAAAGACCTCGGCAGGCGCCGACTGTTATCTGTGAGCGTCCATCCTCTGAGCGCGCGCCGTCTCTCCTGCACGGTGTACGCTCGTTCGAGGAGTAAACACGAGCAGCGACTCTGGACTTCCATCTCCCGCTCAGCCAATCAGAGAGCAGCTCTGCTCTGCGCGCGCGCGCGCGCACACACACACTGAGGAAGTGAGCGCGAGAGGAGCAGACGGACGTGTAGGATACAAAGAAAGTCTTCTTCACCGACAAGGATAAACTGTTCAAACTGAATTTTGAAAAGAATTTGCTTACAGCGATGCAGTTTACAGAAGATTCTCAACAAATAGGCTATTTATGTTCAACGCGCGTGATAAAACAGCAAAGTGGACCTATTTAATACGTTTATAAGCTATATTTGCACACTATTATATGACCATCACTATTGGGTTAAATAAAGGCTTTTTTCTTTTTTAAACAATCACTCAAACAAACAATAAGCACAGATTAAACCTGATTTCTGACTCAATCATTCTGACCTCAGGTCACACTTCATTACAAACCATTTGTTAGTCCAAATCTCAATTTACATATCTGGAAACTTGTAACGTCCCAGTGCACTGAAGGTTCACTCAGGTGGTCTGACTGTTATAAAGTGTTTCCACACGAGGGCGCTGTTTCCTATGTCTGCTGAAATGCATATTGATATGAAAATACATTCACTCATTCATCTTCAGTGACTCCTTCATCCTGGTATGGTGGATACAGGGCCTGTCCTGTGAACACTGAGAGCGAGATGGGAATACACCTTGGACGGGATTCCAGTCCACCACAGGGCATCATCAAACACACATTCACATGCTCAATCACTTCCAGGGCAATTTAGCATAGCCAGTCCATAGATTAGGAGGTGGGAGGAAACCAGAGAACCCAGAGGAAACCCAGGCGGATATGAGGAGAACATGCAAAACTCTGCACAGCTAGTAATCAAAGATCAGGATGGAAACTGGGACAATGGAGCTGTGATACGGCAAGGTTTCCCGCTGTGACACCATGCTGCCCTGATATAAGAATACTAATGCCAATTCCTTTCATCCATCCATTTTCTGTACTGCTTATCCTACACAGGGTGTTGGGGAGCCTGGAGCCTATCCCAGGGAAATATCATCACAGGATCTGATAGTAAGTCTTGCAACTGTTGGTGTCAAAGTGCATGCTTCCACAATTAGAAAGAGATTGGACAAATTTGGGATGCATGGGAGGCGTGCCAGGAAAAAGCCTTTGCAAGACTACAGTTTGCCAATGAGCATATAGGCAAAGACCAGGCCTTTTGGAATAATGTGTTCTGGACAGACAAATCAAAGATAGAGTTGTTTGGCCACAGTAACAGCAGACATGTTTGGCGCAGACCAAAGATAGCTTTTCATGAGAAGCAGCTCATACCAACTGTGATGGATGGTGGTGGAAATGTTATGGTTTGGGGTTGCTTCTCTGCCTCTGGGACTGGACAGCTTGCATTCATTGATTCAACTATGAATTCTGCATCATATCAAAGAGTACTTGAAGATAATGGGAGGCCATCTGTCCAAAAGTTGAAGTTGAATCAAAAGTGGACCTTTCAACAGGATAATGATCCTAAGCACACCAGCAAATCCATGTTGTGGGGGGATTTGAAATGGGCAGTACATGCAAGAAAACCCTCAAACAGCTTGCAACTGAAAGAATATTGCATGGAAGAGTGGTCAAAAATTCCAGCAAGTCTGGTGGACAATTATGCAAAAAGTTATTTCTGCTAAAGGGGGCAATACTAGCTTCTGAGGCCAAGGGTTGATATTTCTGTTGAATAAATAATTGAAAAAGCTAATTTTCCTTGTGGTTTTGTTCAAGTATATCAACTTTATTAATATGCACTGTTTCAAGTGGATCAAATGTTTGCTTGTCAAAAAAGCCAACAATTTCCATGGGGTGTACTTATTTTTTCACAAGACTGTATATAGCCTGATCCACATTTCATTTCCTATCTTAAACTCACAATTGAACAATTTGCTGTGTATTTACCTGTTCCTTTTTCTGGTGTAACCAAAACAGGCTACATGATCTGACGTCAGTTTCTTTGCTGTGATAAAAAGTTGTCATGCTGTGGATGGAGTCATAATTTTTCACAGCAGGTGTTAAACCATGGAAGATATCATAACTGTCTCTGTCTTACATTTGCACTCTTAAGCTCCATTCTAAAACCTCATCTTAAAGAAAGTACTGAGAGGGAATAGACACAACCGCCAAACGTTGTCTAGGCTTAAGCTAGTGTATCTGACATAATCTTTAACATTCTGTTGCTCAAAGCTTACTTCAAACATTCATAATCCCTAGTGAAGCCTGCTCCTTCTACTATCCTTTTAAATATTCTTAGACAGTTATCCAAGTTTCTGGTTTCTAGCAAAGATGTTTTTTTTTTTGTTTTTTTTTCTGAATGGAGATATGTGGTTAGTCATCAGGCCAGTTATGCAAATCGAGGGCTATTCTGATGACTGAGAGAGAGAGAGAGAGAGAGAGAGAGAGAGAGAGAGAAACCTATCTTTCTAATACTGAGTCATACAAAGTTTATAAAACACACAGACACACATTCCTTTGAAAACAGCTATGAGTACAAAGCTAATGGAAGCTCTCTGTAAGAACGTCAAAGCTGAAAAAGTCATTAGCTTACCATCTTTACGGTGTAGTGCATAGATTATTTGTTGTACACACTTCACCGAAATGTTGTATCCTTAAATTAATTTAGTGAATTTGCATAAGAATCATGTTCAGACTAATTGGAAATGTACCTCATGAGGAATAGACAGAAAGAGGGTAGAAGAATAAGAGCATGAATGAGCGAGTATTGAATGGTACAGTAGTGTAAGTTAATCAGAGCATGGAAAGACCCAGGGTTAGACTTCATGCTAAGATTCAGACATTTAAACATTAGACTTCATTGGGCCCTATGCAACATTCTCATTTTGAGGACCCTATACATTTATCCTATGTTTTTCCTCACTTCATCCCTTATTAAATCTGCTGTACTGTGGAATCTGAATTTTCTGGGAAATAACAGTTGAAAACCTGAACTGCAATTACTACACTACTTTCAAGTTTGAGTAATAATTCAATTAGGAGATAATGCTAAAATACAAAAATACCGTGTGCTACTGTGAAAAATAAATTGCTAATCATGTTATTGCATTTCTCCACGTGTTGTGACACAACCTGACTTTAACACTAAGGATTCAAAGCAATTATAATAACCTTTCACATAATTTACACTGAGGACATGTCCAACCACTTTGGACCCATTTAAAAAGCCTGATTTATGTGCGCACCACCTTTAAAACATTTAGCCTGTTAAAATACTTTTGTATAATAGCTTGTGGCAGAAATCTGTCCAAAAGTTCTCTAAAAATACATTACCGATATGCAAAGATCTCATCCACACCCCTGGCACTCATATCCCAGATAGAAATGTGGTATATTCATACCTTGAAAAGAAAATGGTCATACTTCATTAAATTCATATGATAACACTTTACAATGAAAAACAAAGAGACAAATCTGTGAATCATAGAATTCCTTAGATGATCATGTAGTTAAGGGAGTTTTTAAAAGGTTTGCTGATGTGGCAATATTGTGATTATCATATAGACGGTGCAGTGATATAAGAAAGTTGTTAAATTAACATTAGCATTGGTTTGGTCATTGGTGCTACTGTTGATTTAAGACGTGAAAGGTCACAACATCACTCATGCATACAGTAAATTACCACTGTTTCCTCTTTTTCACTGATCTGTGAATGCATGTCTTTGTACTGGGGGAGGAAACTGGTGTACCTGGAGGAAACCCCCGGAGTATGGGGAGAACATGCGAGATTTGAATCCCCAACCCTGGAAGTGTGAGACAAAGGTGCTAACTTCTAAGCCACCATGCCCCCACATTATGATATAATTTATGGAAATAATTATAGTACTTAACACTTTTCCTGTTTTCCAAGACTTCCTGTTGTTGTGTAGCTATGAATTTGCCAGTATACACACAATTTCTAGTTTGCAGCTAAGTGCCAAAGAGTTTATTCCTCTATATTTATGTCTGTTCTACTAAACAGGATTCAGTGGTTACTAAGTGATGTTTTCCTATAGAAATATCTTATAGTTATTATATGGTGTAAATTTAAACATCAGTGAACAGATATTAGAAAGCTCAAGTATGTGTAACCACTGACATGCTGTAGTTATTTTATTGAATGTGCATCAATAATAAATTTAAACTTAAAAGTGAACACGTTTACTATGCTAAGTCTTACATTTCCATGTTAAGTCAATTAGGGATAATCTACTTTAATTCCATAAGAGGTCATTTCAAAATAATAGCTAAGAGACAGATTTATTTCAGATTTTATTAACTATATCAGATTTTCAGTGGGTCAAAAGTTTACATACACTATGCTAATATTTGGTGCCATTGCCTTTTAATTGATTGAACTTGAATCAAATACTTAGATAGCCTTCCACAAGGTTCTCACAATACTTTTCCAGAATTTTTGCCCATTCCTCCAGACAGATCTGGTGTACCTCCGTCAGGCTTCTGGGCCTCTTTGCTTGGACACACTTTTTCAGTTCAGTCCACAAATTTTCTGTGAGATTCAGGCTTTGTGATGGCCAGTCTAATACTTTCATTTTGTTGTCTTTAAGCCATTTTGCTTCAACAGGTATGCTTAAAATCAATGGACGACCCAATTGTGGAAGACCCAATTGTGACCAAGTTTTAACTATGTGGCTGATATCTGGCGGGTTTGATTTAGTATTTTTAGATAATGCTCCCTCCTCATGATACCATCTATTTTCTGAAGTGCACCAGTCCCATTTCGAGCAAAAGACAACCACGACATGATGCTATCACCCCCATGGGTGTACATTTTGATTAAAAGCATCAGCCTTTTTCCTCCATACATAGTACTGGTCATTATGGCCAAGCAGTGCATTCTTTTTTTTTTTTTTTTTTGACCAGAGAACTCCTCCAGAAGGCTGGTGAACATGCAAAACTACAGCCTGGTGCTTTCCCTCTTAAAATAGGGGCTTCTTCCTTGCACAACAATTATTAAAACAGGAATCTCACTATCTATGTAAAATGGGAGCAGCAGGCCCTATAAAGAGATTATATCCTCTGATATCAGTGGAAGCTATAACTAAATATTATTTTTAGAAATTACTGAATTGACCCAAACCACATACTAATTATTCTTGCTGGGCCAGAGAGGGAGATGTTTAATAGATTTCAATAAGTGCATGTGCTATATGTGCAATCTTTAATCACCCCTTGAAGCTCAGCTTAAGGTACTTCCAAGAGACACATAAAAAGATAGTGTAAAACTGTTCATAACAAAGGAAAAGTCTTATGTACACAAATAGAATACAGCAGGTCCTACCATATAAAGTATTCAAATCAAAATAAAAAATGTCCTGTGTTTATCTTATGGTGGTTTATCTCAATGATGGGGTGGGGTGATGCCATTACCACCTTGAAGTTGGTTATTCTCCAATAACAGTAAATCCCCAAATTTTTGTTCCACTTATTATACCACAACAATTTTCTAATGATAATCATTTTAAATTAAACAATCAATGACATTTTATAGTTTTAACCATTTATAGTTATATATAATGTTTTTGTATGTCTACAAAACAAGGCTTCCCCCTTTCTCTCTCTTGAAGTTAATAAGACAAAAAACAGCTTCTCATGAAACTTTGTCCTGAGCACTCTCCCACTGTGGAAAACGTACAGACTGTTACTGACAAGTGCTGACACTGGAGACTCGTTCTACAAATTTTACAGAAAGCATCATATCAATGATTATATTTTATATTGGCTTTGATTATGTGGAGTGGGCTCCATACAAATTCGTGTGAATGACTATCAGAATGAAGGCATTAATATAAACCCATTTCAATTACAATTGAAAATACTTTCATAGTTATAGTCATGTTATAGAAAATGAATCAGCATATTCTGACCATTAGATTCATGAATTCAACAGCGCTGTGGTTTAAATAAATTTAGTGTAAGATTGTATGCTATGTACTGTATGGGACTACTGACAGTGTCTGGTAATTATCACTGCAGAGTTCTCTAGTCCTGCCTTGCTCTAATCTCCATATACACCTGGGTTTGAAGGCTGTTGGGCATTTAGCAAATTTCATGAGCAGAACTATTACTCTAATTGTTGGCCCAGAAACTCAATTCTCGCATGGCAATCAGGGGAAAAGCTAATGAAATTAAAGGTGACACAACAATTGGGAAAAATGA
Source organism: Cranoglanis bouderius (assembly GCA_023630585.1). Taxonomy (NCBI): domain Eukaryota; kingdom Metazoa; phylum Chordata; class Actinopteri; order Siluriformes; family Cranoglanididae; genus Cranoglanis; species Cranoglanis bouderius. The sequence goes on along the minus strand of CM042536.1, from coordinate 18,026,710 downwards.
ACATTTTTAGTCATCATGCTCTTTTGAACCAGTCCATCAGCTGCTGAAATGTAAAAGCTAGCCTGAAGCTAGCAGACTGACTATGTGACAGAGAGGGATCAACATAGATCTCCAACAGTCTCTGTGGTCTTGAGTGTCTGATTCATGGATCGTTTTGAAACCTTCTATTACCAAAGGGATATATACTGATCTATAATGAGCCTCATGCATGAACAAGACACTTCTATTAGAGACATCATACAGCTGCTGATGTGACATGATGTTTTTATTAGAAGGTGTGGCCATGAATGAATATATTATGGACGTTCTCTGTCTGTTGGAAATACTTTGGAAAAATACTGAGCTCTTTTTTTGCTCATGAAGATTCTTTTTCACAATCATAAAGGAATCTTTCCCTAAATTTACTGGTTTTAGGCCTTCACTGGTTATAATGACGTAACAGGAAACAAACCTGGCTACAAACAGCAACAAGTCAAATTTGACACCAACAGCATCAACAGGGATGCCTGCACCACCAACAAATCTATTCTTTCTTGTTATTAATTTGTATGCCAAAACTACCCTTAAAATATACTTCAAACATAACGAAAGCTATTGAAGAAAAACTATTTCAGACATTTGACCTTGCTGTGACTTTGACCCTAACAGGATCAATTCCAAAATCTAATTAGTTCATCTGCTGGTTACAAAGATAACTCCATATAAGTCCTACAAACATTCAACCGCTCTTTCTTGAGATATTGCCCTAACAAGAATCTTGGACAGATGGACGGACGGAAATTATAACAAATATAGCAGGTTCTATTTATGAAAATATAAGGCTAAACAAAGTAGCCCTGACCAGGCATTTACTAAAAATGAATGAATGTACACTGTAAATGCATCACTGTAAATGCATCCTTCATGTTTGCATAAATGAACTTTGATCTTTGGTTTTGTTTGGTCTTTGCAAGCTTCATATCTGGCTGATGTGACTTTTCTGTTGGGATCCTAGTCCCAGTCTCTAGTCTCAAGCAGATGCCATGTGAACATTTGTGGCAAGCTTTAAAACAAACAAACAAAAAAACTAACAAAAAACCCCCCAAAACCATTATCTCTTCATTCTACATAATGTATTCAGAGTTGGTTACATACCTAGTGTACACAGCATATGGAGTGGTTTAAAATGTCTGATTCAAGAGTTTTCTGCGGTACACTATTTTTTTCTCAATAGATATTTAGTGAAAGAACGTCAGAAAATAACAGCAATTCATATCAAAATAAAAGTATATCACTGCACTAAAACCCAACAAGTTTAATACAAAAGAGTAGCATTATTGTGTATGTGTGAACGTAGTTTAAATAGAATTTTAAAGTAAATTTCTCTGTGCAATGGCTTAGCAATGAGTCAGCGCTCTCTAGAATGGCCAGGCTCTGATTGATGCTTACACACACTGGCATTTGGAGCACATAAAAGCAGGCTGGATCTGTGTACTCCAGCCCTCCCAACTCACAGTCACCTGGGTAAATACCTCTGCTGTGAGTGAGATGAGGAGATTCAACAGCCTGCGGAGATGAAGGCTCTTCACAGCATTTGTATGCAATGTGTTTAAAAGAAGGAGATATTGCGATGGAGTTGATTCTGTAAAGGCAGATTAGCCCCCACCGTCAGGAGATAAAAGCAGAATAATTTCTAAAAAAGTATATTTAGACTTAATACAGGAGAGCTGAGGGGTTGATCGTAATGTTATGACATGTTTGTGATTGATAAATGCATATGTTTTATCAGGATGAGAAAAGCAACAAGTCAGATGCTTATGTGCAAGATTTGTGTCCCTATACAGTGTGTGCTGTGGAATGCATGGAGGATAAATATGACACATACTGATGTAGTGGTCTATGGCTGGGCTTCACTCAATGGGAGGAGGATGTGTTTCACATCCTCTGAGCTGATGTAATTGCATAATGCCTTTGTGGCTCTTCACTTCTCTATTCTCCTCTGCTTCCCCATGTTCATTGATTAAGTTTGTTCTCTTCAGCTTGTGCATAATGCATTACGAATGAACAGAGCAAGCAAGTCCCACTAGGGAGCAGTCAGTTGATTTGTCCAAATGAAGAATAAATTTGGGATGAGCTCTGCTCTATGTGTGTGTGTGTGTGTGTGTGTGTGTGTGTGTGTGTGTGTGTGTGTGGCACTGACAAGAGCTGTGAGAACACTAATTAAACACAGCATCTGCCTACATAAGGGCTTTCGGGAACACTGACTGTGGAGACTGAAAGTTCAAATGTTAACAACACTTGATATCATAGATCTGCTGCAGACTCACAGTCAATTACAGCACTTTTTCTGACATCGCATCATTGTTAAAGGCACTAGTGATGAACTTCACATTTACTGCTCTGTAGTACCATTTATTGTTCAGTTATATTCACTCATTTATCTCATAACGACAAATTCTATAAACATTTATGCCAGAACAAAGACACAAATGCTTGCTCCTAAATTAGTCATGAACAGTCAAAATGCAACAGTGCAACAAGAAGCAACAGCAACTGTCCACAAATCCAGGGGCTAGCAGAGGGCTATTCAAAATGAAAAATGCACTATATTGCCATAAGTATGTGGACACCTATCCAATCACACCCACTTTAGCTTCTTGAACATCCTAATATACTGTAGATTTAGTCCCGACTTTGCTGTTATAATAACCTCCACTCTTCTGGGGAGGCTTTCCACTAGATTTTGGAGCTTGGCTGTAGGCATTTGTGCCCATTCAGGTACAAGAGCATTAGTGAGGTCAGGCACTGATGTCAGACGAGGAGGCCTGACTTGCAGTCAGTGTTCCAGTTCATCCCAAAGGTGTTCAGTGGGCTTGAGGTCAGGGCTCTGTGCAGGCCACTCAAGTTTTTACACTCCACCTCGCTTTGTGCACATGGGCATTGTCATGCTGAAACAGGTTTGGGCTGCTGAATGAAAGAGCTGGCTAAAGACAAGTGCAGCTTTTCTGTTCACTGTTCTGTTTACTTGAAATCATGAATGGTGTTGCCTATCTGTCTTTTAATGAATGGGTTCCTATGTGTATGCATAATGGGGTTTTGCCTATAATGAGAGGACGTACTGTAAGGTTCAAACCTAAAAGTTACATAACAGTAACAGTGAGTTACTGATAGTAGTAGTAGAATTACTTTTTGCCCTCCCATACAATATTATGACCAGATGTCACTGCCTGACAGCTTTATTGGGAAGATTCTAAAAAGATCCAGCAAGTATTGCTCATAGAAGAGACAGTGTGTGTGTGTGTGTGTGTGTGTGTGTGTGTGTGTGTGTGTGTGTGTGTGTGTGTGTGTGTGTGTGTGTGCTTGCTTTCAAATTAATGACCGTGGGTTGAGGCAGTGGCATCAAGTGCCATTTTACACAACCAACCACTAGTTAGGAACGAAGGTAAGGAAGGAGCAGAATACCTGAGGGAAGAAACAGGCCTTTTGCTGTTCCCTCTTTCTCTCCCTCTCTCCATCATTCCTCACTCCTACTCACCTGGACCACCTCATTAATGATCGCTCAACATCCAAGCTTCAGCCATGCATCATTTAGCAGATGCTCCTGAGAAATGAGAGAGAAGGAGGAAAGATAAAGTTACAGAGTGATAAAGGGATTGGATGTAACTAAATTTGGAGAAAGGGAGCAGGACATGTAGAGAGACAGAAAAACAAAAGTAACATAATGGAATAGAAGTCAGTGAAGGGGTGTTGGAGGGTGAAGGAGAAAGCAGATTGGAAAGACTGTAATTATATTAATTTTGTTCTTGAGCGAGATAAAGAGAGGGCGCAACTGAAAGTCACAGTCTTACTGAAGGAGGAAGCACGAATGAGTGAATAAAATGGAATAATTTTATATTACTTTTAATTTCATTGGCAGAGAGAGTCATGCCATGGCTTTATGTAAATAAAAGCACTGCATGAATGATTTACAAATTTTTCAAATTTACTTGTGAGTTGTGACTAAATATTTTAAATTAAGTTTACTTGTGAAAAGCAGACTCCATAGATGAGGAATACAAAGATATTTAAATAACAGATTTGGTTTAATAATATGGGATGAATCACCATAATAGTTTTTAGAAGAGATTTATAAGTTATAAACTGTCATCTCATCTAACCTGGTGTGAATCTCAACATGTCCATTTACATTCCTTACAAGTATTTCTCTCAGCTGTTGGATCTTCAGATTGCACTATATGGGGGCAATTTAATGTAAAACCTAAAATGCCCTAACACCATAATTACCACAAACACATTCACTGACTGATGCTGGCCATGACACTTTGAAACACTGTGGAAAGTTCAGCATGAAATTGGCTTAGATAATAAAGACCATTACATAAATACAGAAATACAGTTCAACTCCTGTCTATCAAAACAGAGGCTTAACCATCACTAAATAAAATCTGTTATTAAATATACCACATTGAACTGAATAACATGTTTTGCTTGTCAGTATCTTTGACTCCATTTACTTTAACAATTTACTATAATTAATTTCCCAGTGTACCGTGTAAATAATCTCACCTCTAAGGAGTACAAACATTAGTGTGGAATGTCTCCGTGGCATGAGAGCAGAGCCTACTTGAATAAACCTGCGTACTCTGGAGAGAAAGAGAGAGAGAGAGAGAGAGAGAGAGAGAGAGAGAGAGAGAGAGAGAGAGAGAGAGAGAGAGAGAGTGAATGGTGTGTGGAGAGCAGTAAATGGAGAAGGTGAGAAAGTGCTGCAGGCTAGAAGGAGGAAAAGGCCTGTTCTATTAATCATAGCTTTGATGGAGGGTGCCATGGAGTGACAATGAGCTCCGGTGCTACAGCAGCGAGCCATGAGCCCCAGCTGCCATTAGCCCCACTGCAGAGGTCCGAGGAGACCCCTGTAGACTCACAGCTCAACCCAGAGATAGCAATAAATGAGTTGAGTAGTAGAGGATAGAAAAGAAGAGAAATACAGATAGGTACGTTTCAGCAAAGATAAAGACCGATGGTGAAATCCCACCACAAATTAGAAACTTGATTTAAGGTAGCATAACATGTTTGTGGTTGACCTTACCAAGGGAGGTGTTAAAGGAACATGTTTTTGATGAGCATTTAGGAAGTTGTAGAGAAATCTAATACTCACCTCAAATCCCTTTTAGTTGTGAATGCCTGGTGTTGTAATGCGTTGGATGACCTCAGTGATAATATCAGCCCTGAGCCCCTGGCTCATCTCAGGTGGCATATTGCGCTGGTCATCTTATTAGAATCCTACAGTATATAAAGGTCTAGTTGTGTGCATGCTCTGTTTGCCTGCACATGCTCCTACATCTCACCAATTTCAGCTCATCACCAGAAGTGGGAGACAGCCTTGGGCTGAGAAAAAAAGAGGGAGGGGGAGTAAAACAAGAGACATATGTCTTCAGTGACTTGCACTGGGCCAACAACCTTAATTTAACATTAACAAGGTTCAGTGAATGTGTTGAAAATTGAATTACTGCCCAATCTTTAACTAATCAACAACAAAACATTTGCAATCAGCACAAAAATAAAGGTTTTTTATTTCACCTATAATGTTGCACATTCACAAAACTGCACATTTAATGATCCATGCAGAATCATTGATCAGGTCTCAGATGCTTGTTTCTTTCTCTCTCTCTCTCTCTCTCTCTCTCTCTCTCTCTCTCTCTCTCTCTCTGCATGGGAATCATTGTATATTGAAATCGTTATCAACGTTAACAACATTTGGGTTGGAGGAGAATGTATAATTTCATGTAAGATATAATATTTCCACATACAGTAATCTTCAGAGTCAGCAGCACCCTTTAAAATTAAAAATTAATAATATATAAAATGATTAAGTCTTGGAGTCGGATATATACTGTATGAAATGTGTGTATATATATATATATATATATATATATATATATATATATATATATATATATATATATATATATATATATATATATATATACAGTATCTCACAAAAGTGAGTACACCCCTCACATTTTTGTAAATATTTTATTATATCTTTTCATGGGACAACACTGACGAAATGACACTTTGCTACAATGTAAAGTAGTGAGTGTACAGCTTGTATAACAGTGTAAATTTGCTGTCGCCTCAAAATAACTCAACACACAGCCATTAATGTCTAAACCGCTGGCAACAAAAGTGAGTACACCCCTAAGTGAAAATGTCCAAATTGGGCCCAATTAGCCATTTTCCCTCCCCGGTGTCATGTGACTCGTTAGTGTTACAAGGTCTCAGGGGTGAATGGGGAGCAGGTGTGTTAGGTTTGGTGTTATCGCTCTCACACTCTCTCATACTGGTCACTGGAAGTTCAACATGGTACCTCATGGCAAAGAACTCTCTGAGGATCTGATAAAAAGAATTGTTGCTCTACATAAAGATAGCCTATGCTATAAGAAGATTGCCAACACCCTGAAACTGAGCTGCAGCACGGTGGCCAAGACCATACAGCAGTTTAACAGGACAGGTTCCACTCAGAACAGGCCTCGCCATGGTCGACCAAAGAAGTTGAGTGCACGTGCTCAGCATCATATCAAGAGGTTGGCTTTGCAGAATAGACATATGAGTGCTGCCAGCATGGCTGCAGAGGTTGAAGGGGTGGGGGGTCAGCCTGTCAGTGCTCAGACCATACGCCGCACACTGCATCAAATTGGTCTGCATGGCTGTCATCCCAGAAGGAAGCCTCTTCTAAAGATGATGCACAAGAAAGCCCACAAACAGTTTGCTGAAGACAAGCAGACTAAGGACATGGATTACTGGAACCATGTCCTGTGGTCTGATGAGACCAAGATAAACTTATTTGGTTCAGATGGTATCAAGCGTTTGTGGCGGCAACCAGGTGAGGAGTACAAAGACAAGTGTGTCTTGCCTACAGTCAAGCATGGTGGTGGGAGTGTCATGGTCTGGGGCTGCATGAGTGCTACATACTGAAGCAGAGCATGATCCCCTCCCTTTGGAAACTGGGCCGCAGGGCAGTATTCCAACACGATAACGACCCCAAAACACACCTCCAAGATGACCACTGCCTTGCTAAAGAAGCTGAGGGTAAAGGTGATGGACTGGCCAAGCATGTCTCCAGACCTAAACCCTATTGAGTATCTGTGGGGCATCCTCAAATGGAAGGTGGAGGAGTGCAAGGTCTCTAACATCTCCAGCAGGAATCCAGTGGCACCCTGTGAAGCTCTGGTGAACTCCATGCCCAACATGGAAAAATAAACTTGCCGGAACGTCTGGAACCCCAAGAACAAAACAAATAAAAAAATAAAAGGCAGTGCTGGAAAATAATGGTGGCCACACAAAATATTGACACTCTGGGCCCAATTCGGACATTTTCACTTAGGGGTGTACTCACTTTTGTTGCCAGCGGTTTAGACATTAATGGCTGTGTGTTGAGTTATTTTGAGGGGACAGCAAATTTACACTGTTATACAAGCTGTACACTCACTACTTTATATTGTAGCCAAGTATCATTTCTTCAGTGTTGTCCCATGAAAAGATATAATAAAATATTAACAAAAATGTGAGGGGTGTACTCAGTTTTGTGAGATACTGTGTATATATATATATATATTGAGCATCTTGCAGATCCAGACACAGTTCTTCTGGAGACTTTGACTTTCACACTTGCTTCTTATTTTTGTAGCAAAACCCAGCAGCCTTCATTGTGTTTTTTGTCTGAAAAGTGGTCTCTTACATAATATGCTGCTTTCTTTAATGACATACAAACATTTTTCTGTAACATTTAATTTTGTGCTAGAAAACTAATGTTTGGGAATCTAAAATGTTTTTGTACTGACTTGATAATGTAGAAGTCATAAAATAAAAATCTATAACAAAGTTTGTACTTAAAAAAATAGGGTGCCTATATACAGTTGCAATCAAAATTATTCAACCCCCATTGCAAATCAGGTTAATTGTCAAAATTTACAGACTTTCAGCTGTTTGCAATGAACAAATCAAACAATAGCAATTGAAATACAACACAACAAATGCTTCAAGTGGTTTCCCCAAATTCAACTGAAAATGCAACTTATAATGACTTCAGTTTCACAATTATTTTACCCCTTCATGGCAAGCATATTTAGTACTTAGTAGAGCACCCTTTTGCTGTTATAACCTGCTGCAAATGAGATGCATAGCCAGACACCAGCTTCTGGCAGCATTCCTGAGGAATCTTAGCCCATTCCACATGAGCAATGGCCTCCAGTTCAGTAATATTCTTGGGTTTGCGTGCTGCAAGTGCCTTCTTCAGTTGACTGTGATGGCCCTGTAGAATTTTCCAGGACTTCTTCTGCAACCAAGCCTTGGTGGATTTTGAGGTATGCATGGGATCATTGTCCTGTTGGAATGTTCAGCTTCTTCAAAGACGGCATGATGTTTTCTCCTAGGATTTCCTGATACTTCAATACATCCATCTTCCCTTCCACACGCTGCAGGTTTCCAGTGCCAGAGGATGCAAAGCAGCCCCAGAGCATCACCAAGCCACCACCATGCTTGACTGTGGACAGAGTGTTCTTTCTTCATTCTTCTTTCCCCAGACATACTGCTGGTCCATCGTGCTGAAAAGTTCCATTCCAAATTGTTTCATGGCTCCACAGAATAGAATCCTAAAACTTCTGTGGATTATTTATACGATTTTGAGTCAAATTGTCTTGTGCTTTTGGGACAGTAGTAGTATACGTCTTGGAGTTCTGGCATGGAAACTTTCTGTGATTAGTATGCGCCATACTGTGCTCACTGCAACCTCAGTGCCTGTTGTCACAGGTGTTGCTGCAGATCTTTTGCAGCCACTCGTGGGTTTTTCACAACCTGCCTTCTCAGAAATCTGGTTGCAGCCGTTGATAGCTTCCGTTTTCTGCCCCGTCCAGGTATTTCATGTATTTTCTGCCCTATCCAGGTACTTCATGTGTTCCAGCTCAAGCACACCTGGTGCAACTAATGAAGCCCTTGATTAGTTTCATGAAGTGTGCTTGAGACAACACCTGTTTTGCATATTTATGCTGTTGTGATGGATTCTATTCAGGGGGTTGAATAATTTTGAGACTGGAGAAGTCATTATAAGTTGCATTTTCAGTTGCTTTTGTTTGATTTGTTCATTGCAAACAGCTGAAAGTCTGTATGTTTTGAGAATAAACCTATATATATATATATATATATATATATATATATATATATATATATATATATATATATATATATATATATATATATATAATTTTTTATTAATTTCAAATGTATGGACAAATTCATATTTAATGTTTCTTGCAGCATCCCATGGAGAGCACTGAGACATTTCCTGTAATATCCAACAAACTTGGACCACTGCTCCATGAAGAAAATTTCAAGCTCCTTTGTATTCTTAGTTTTAGTCCTCTTCACTTTATTTCTGATATTTCTGTCCTCTTCTGTCCTCTTTATTTCAGACAACACATTTTAATAGATGGCCATTACAAAACTGATTTGATTTTAGTTTCCTGCCATTTCTGTGTTGGTTTGGATGTACATCTGAGATTATTTTCTTTCTGAAAGATACATCTATGGCCAAGTTTTAGCCTCATGGCAGAGGCAGCCTGAAATTCTAGTACTTAGCAGAATTCATGATGTCATAAATCTTCACTAGAGCCCCTGAACCACTAGTCACAAAACAGAGACAAAGCATCAATCATTCAACACCTATTTTACAGTCAGCATCAAGCGCTTTTCGTTTGACTTTTTTAACCAAAATATGCTGATGGTGAGCAAGGCTACAATATTTGATTATGGACTCATCTGATCTAACATCTAGACAGGGAGAATGGCACCAATGAGATAAATGACAGTTCTCCTGCTTAGAAAGAGAGACATGCAGTCTAGAAAGCCTTAGCTAATATGGTTACGGTTTCCCTTCTGATTCATTAGCTTTTCATGTTCTTCTTTCCTGTATGTAATGTTGTGAAAGGACAAGAGCATGATATACTTCTGAATTACAAATTGCCTTGAAATGGCATTAGTCCCATAAAACAGGGGTGATCTAGATCAGGAGCAACATAAAACAATGTGAGTGAGACAAAATGGGGAGAGAGGGAGATGAGATGGAAGAGAGTTTTGCCTGCGGTGGTGAGGCTTTTCTTGGCGAGGAGAGAGAAAAAGGACACACATCTCTGAGTCTAAAGACACAAGGAGAAAAAGGTGCTAATTTAAACATAGTAAGACACCTGATTCCATTCATCCTCAGTGTACCGTAAGCAAACACATGCTAACCTTTATAGACACACTTATTTTCCACTAATAGGAATACCTGCACACCTGCAGATTCATGCAATTATCTTATCAGCCAATCATCTGGCAGCAGCACAAAGCAAAACTCAATATCATGAGTTCAGTGACTTTCGCCGTGGCATGGTTGTTGCTGCCAGAAGGCTGGTTTGAGTATTTCAGAAACTGCTGGTTTCCTGGGACTTTCACACATAACAGTCTCTAGAGTTTACACAGAATGGTGCGAAAACCAAAAAACATACAGTGAGCGGCAGCTCTGCAGGTGGAAACATCTTGTTGATCAGAGCAGTCAGAAGAGAATGGCCAGACTGATTCGAGCTGACAGGAAGCATCTCAGGATTCATAACACATTGAACCCTGAGGTGGAGAACAGAAGCCCACATCAGGTTCCACTCCTGTCAGGCAAGAACAAGAATCCGAGGCTACAGTGGGCACAGGCTCCTCAAACCTGGACAGTTAAGGATTGAAGAAAAGTCACCTAGTCTTTTTTCCAATCTTCACCTGTTCAGTTTTGTGATAATAAAATGTATACTTTACTTGTTTCGTACTGCAATATTAATAGCTCCATATAATTGGTTAATGGATTTGTGACATGAGGGGGAATGATCAGGGGACAAACTACTGTTATAATAGCTTTCACATGTGGAAACAGATAGAAAGGGATTTGCTTTACCTAGGCAGAGAAAATACTAAGAGTGTGAAATGACATAAGAAATTAAAATAGTTATTACTATAATTGACCCATCACTATAATTATTATCGTACTAATAACTGTGATGCGGAGCTGACATGATGTGGACTATGCAATTCAATCTGTCTGTTAGAACACACGGAGGGTTGGATGCAGGTGCAGAGCAAATTCGTCACTCTAATTGGAACAGATATAATATCACAGTAACAGATCCCAAGATCACTAGGCAGATGAATGGTCACAAGGCAGTTTCCGTATAAACAATGAATCCAGGGAAGAAGCAGTAATCCAAAATCCAAAAGACGTAGCGAGGTTCAAGGCCGAGATAAACAGTCCATAGAAATGTTGCTTGGTATTGTCAGTACACAGGAACGAACAAATACTTCGCGTTGGAAGTTAAAAACTATTGTCCTTATATAGTGAACTTGGGATTAACCACAGGTGTGTGTGTCATCAGAAGGCGGGTGACTGTGAGCGTAGGAGTGAGGGAGTGTCATGGGGAGTGTAGTCCGTGGCGGCCATATTTGTAGGCTGCTGTGCATGCTGGGAATTGTAGTTACGCTCGTGGCACACTGTCAAGCAATCAATACACACATTTCTGAAATAACTAACTGGATGATAAAGCTCTCTTGCTATACTGTACTTTTTGAATGAACTTTTTCTATCCTGTAAGATATAGTTGCCTAAATCTTGTTTTTATAATCTGATCAAACTAGCTGCTAAGTGAAACTTAACAAAGGGATGTTGTATTGGAAGCTGAACACTGGTCCTTGAAATAGATATTTTTTTTTCTGTATTCAAATTGTAATTGTGAACACAAATAAAAATCAGATAGTGTGCTGGGGCAATAAAACAGTTCAGTCTCCAACTTCAGTCTTCACACAAATGCATACAAAACATTGCTTCAGTCAGTGAACTCCTCAGTTATCAGTGTCCAGTGTTTGCTGTTTTGTTCTGTTCTCATTACTGCATCAGCCTGATGCACAGTAACTCAGTGACACACTTCAAAGAATATAATAAAGAAGAACAATTAAATTATGTATTATGTTTATTGTGCTTTAATGTTACTGTATATAGGCCTAATTATCTGTGAACTTATTCATGAATGTGCATGAGCCTGGTCTGGAGATCGAAGCCAGCAAATGTGACAAATGTGTGGCTGTAAAGGTAATTTGACGGCATTGTATTCATACAAGAATAAAAAATAAGTAACTCATGAAAATGTATAACAAGCAACCTATCAATAATTAAATAATAATAATAATAATAATAATAGAACATGGTCTACTGTAACACAAACTCTGCACATCAGTCAGATACCTGGAGCCTTCACTCAGAGACTAGAGAAGACAAAGGGCTCCTTTCAAATCCTACACTTCAGGAAAGAACGACTGCTTGCAAACCCTCAGGAGAACATCGGCTCTCCTTTTACTCTCTCTCCACTGTCATGTCTCTGTTTCAAATCCCTTCTTCCAAGAATTCGGTGCACTGGGGACCTCTTTAAGTTGAGTATGTGCTTCATAACTGGAATATCACAGGACATATGCTTTGGTGTTTTTTGTTTTTTTGCAGCCGCAAAAAAGTGAGGTATTTCACACCCACTTACAAACTGTACAGCACATATATCTATTGAAAGTTTTGTTTTTCTACATAGGAGGAATTATATTTTGTCACATGGATTTTTTTTTGCCTCATACAAACAGTTTGTGAGTGAACAGTAAAGACGACTGCCGATACAGATAGAGAGGGAGGAAGGGATAGAAAGTCTTAAAAACACAAAAGCATGCTTACAGACAGATGAGCAGACAGATAAAGACAAACCGTTAGCCAAGCGAGGCATTGGAATCAGACTGTGGAGCTGGTCGAGCAAGAACAGACTAGACAAGACAAATGTTTTGGACACGAATGACCAACCACAGAGCTAGATATTCTTCCGCCATGCAATCTATTCAACATCATACAGCACGCACAATACACAGATGATCAAAATCAATAAGGGAGGAAAAGAGAGAGAAAAATTTAAGGCAGACGAACACACCTGGATCAATGAGCCTGTAGGTGATCAACAGCGGGCGCATGTTCACTATGCACTTATAACTTCACATGTCTAGGTGTGTGTGCAGAATGCACAGACCCTTTCTCATGGGTGTATACCCCCTGGCTGCTCATGTCTTAGTCTGTATTGACTCTAAGGTTGAGGATTTTTCTAGAAGTGTGAGGAGTAGTGAAGGGAAAGAGGACCATTCCCGCATACGGGCTGCACTTTGTCAATATGTCTGTGATGCCAGAGAGCAAAACAATAGAAGCGAAAGGGGAGAGGCCAGGGACAGCAAAGCCCTTAGCAAACAGACAATACCTAAAACAACATAGTTATTCTTATCTGTAGGGTAATGTCTCCCCACAATAGTTTCGATTAGCTCGCTTGCTTTGTCTCCTGGTCCATGTGGGATATTGCTGTATGTGTAGTATTACATATGCAGGTTTACTGTAACTGCTTAAGCACCAAATCAAAACCATCACAGACATAATTATGGAGCTAATGATAATTGTTTCCTCTCTTGAGTGGCCCTACTGCATTTAAATATCAACAGATAACAATGACTTCAAATGCTGTTGAATGATCAGTAGAAATTATTGTTCTATTCTATGGGATTAACATAAACTACTGAACAAATAAAATCTTGCTTATCGGTTAAAGGGGGACTAATCCAACGTTCACTCTTTATTTGCATGAGGCGTAATCCAGTCTGATTAAACTCTTTCACTTCAATTACCATAATGAGAAGTTAGCAAATACTATGGCATCACAATACCAAAGTCTTCTCTGCTTAATGATAGTCTGAGTCATTTACATGTCATGATGGATATTTGTTGTGTCCTGGTCGTGTTTGTGTTATTAAGTTAAATGAATTTGAATTGCAGAGGGATACCTGACTACAATGCACAATTTTGTGTGTGTGTGTGTGTGTGTGTGTGTGTATGTGTGTGTGTGTGTGTGTGTGTGTGTTTGTATGTAAAAGAGTTTTTATGCATCCTATCTTTGGACATGAGACACCTGGCTCAGGGAGAAGCAAGCACATGGCTGAAATTAGATTACACAATCACAAACGTCCCAATCAAGCCTCATACATATTTCATATCTTTGCCTCACGGAGTGATAATTACTTAATTAATATCCTGCCAACCCGCAGCTCCTCTGAGAACGGCCTGCCTGTAATCCCTCGCCAGCCCAGTGGGAGGCCTGTAGGATGGGTGTGGCCCGTGGCACACCGATGAAAGAGCCTTTTACATGCATGAGCAGTAGGTCCCATCACCACCCTGACAGTTACCATGGAACCAAATCCTCGACCGTTTCTGTCCCTGTTTCTTTCCCTCTCTTCTCTATAATCTGGTCGATCCAATAAAGTTCTCAGCTGGGGCTGTCCTATCGACACAGGAAGAAAAGGCTTTATACTCTGTGCTGGTTTAGGCACATTCCCAAGAGCAGCAGGTTTTCTGTGGGATTCTAATGTTTTTCCTAAAGATGGTTTATGCCTAGTTTATATCAGAGAATAGGTGAGTCTCAATCACACAGGGATGTATTTCCTTTCTAATTTATGCTGCTTTCTTATCACACAGAACACAGTGCCTATTTAAAAAAAAGTCAAGTTTAAGCTGAACTTGATGAAAAATCATCTTTGATAGATTTAGGCTATATTATTCTGAAACAATTGATATATTAAGTACAATTATGTCACTCTCTTGAGCTGTTGCCTTTCTAAAACCTTTAGATTCATAAAATGGATCCTGTTTTAAGGGGAAAAAAATCTGCTTTAAAAAAAAAAAAATATATATATATATATATATATATATATATATATATATATATATATATATATATATATATATATATATATATATACCTTCTCCCTGCTGTTTTTCTTCTTCTGTGTCTACACTGATAAAGGAATAACTAATTAAATTGAAATGCCCTAATAACATGTGGCCTTTTGGCAAAAGAAAATAACATTAATCTGTGAAATAAGTGTTCTATATTTATATCTAACCTCCCAAGACTACTGCTTTCTCTACAGAATTTGAGTAATGTATTACCTTGTATTACAATGTAATTAACCATTATCTGTGGATTAGATTTATTTCCTTTTAGCACTTGCGAAATTAATTATGACCCCACTGAGTATGCAAATGCTTGGAAGAATGCTCACAAGTGTCATAATATTACTGTGACAGGCCACCAGCCAGACTTTGTCTTAGTGTAGTGTGTAATCATTGTGGCTCCATTGTGGCCGCCTGTGACCAGGCGTGCGTCCAGAGAGATGAAAAAGATACATTTCTCTCACCATGCAATCAATCAATTCATAGGTTTCAGGCCAAGCCCATGTTACTAATTACCCATTCAAACGACGAGCTCCCTAAAGCTGGCAGGCCAGGCCCTCCAGGAAGCCCCTGGGGACCTGCTCTCTCTCTTCCCCTCATTAACTTCTCCTGTTCTCTACCCTTGCCTAGGCACCAGAGGAGCAGCCAAGGTTTGTGTGTAATTCAGTGGGCTGTCTCTGAGATGGCCAGGTGCCGCAGGGCTGGATGAGTAGAGGACACACTGCTCCATCTTTCTCACTCTCCCACTTTCTGTCTCTTCCTAAAGAGCGCTGCCAACATTCTAGCTTGCAACAGTTTCACTGTCCTTTTCCTGGATTTTTTCCCCCTCCATGTGGCTCCATCAATGTCTATTCCCTGTTTGTTCGTTCTGTCCCTTGCTCCTGTTTTCACAGATTCTCCTTTACTGTTTTTCACCTTGTCTATTCCTACAAGATACAGTCCATATATCCAGCTTCCTGTCAAAACATACAGTCTTATTTCCTCCTCACTTTCACACTATCTTTTCTCCTCTGGGCTTTTCCTATCTCTCTCACACCCACAGATTGAAATCTCTACGGACATGGACAGAGGTGTATGTCGTCGCGTTTGTTAAATCAGAGTTAAAGAGAGTTGAACAGTTTTCTGCTCTTTCGTTTAGTGAACATGAATGTCAACAAAATAAAGATGCAACCATGAATGTGTGAGCATACATTACACGCCCACATAAACATGGACTCGTCACCTATACTCCCCTATACAAAACACACACACACACACACACACACACACACACACACACACACACACACACACACACACACACACACACACACAAGCCATAAAGACAATAACACAGCACAGTTCCTTTCACTATTGCCCCTCCATTAGGACTGTGTAACAGTGATTATGGCCTGTAACAAATAAGTAGGTTATATTGATGCAATAAAACGGTGAATTGGTTTTTAATGGGTAACATGAAGAGTGAGTTGCTTTTATTGGAAAATCTCTTCACTGCCATATTCCTTTCATTCCTACCCCCGTCCTACACAATTTTTGTTGTTTCTCATATTCACAATTTTTCCTCCTGTTGAGCAGTGTGTGTGTGTATATATATATATATATATATATATATATATATATATATATATATATATATATATATATATATATATATATATATATATATATATATAGTGTAACTGCTATATTTCCTGATTGCCAGCTCTGTGCTTGGAGAATGCTTGCAGAAGCATGTTCATAGGAAGTGATATCATTAACAGAAACCAACTGCAGTGTGAGCATTCACACTCTTACCCCATCAATGGCACAGTGACATGTGTAGGGCATGTGTCTGAAAAATATTTCACATGGAGCAGTTGGGATTTTCCTCCAAAGCCAGTACACTGATGTGTGAACTTCTGTATATCTTGTGCACCCATTTTGATATTTGAAACTGATATTTTTTGCATAGGAAATAAAAACACAGTAAAATGATCTCATGTTGTGCATAAACACACACATATACACACCTATAGGCTTAACATACAGCTGTCTCAAAAGACAGCCCCCACATGCTCCAGTAAGCTTTTTAAGTGACACATTGTGACAAGTGAACAGAATAACAGCTGTCGTCTTTAATCCAATCAGTGTCCACCATGTCCATTCAAACCCCACCCTTGCTTTCAGCTTTCTCCCCCTCCATCCCTCGCTGTCCCCTGATGGCTATCCATCCAACCGTGCTCAGGGACCACCAGCCTCCCAAGAGCAGGGAGATCAAGGCATGAAAGCCAAGCTCATCCATACGCATCACAGTCACCTCCTTAAAACATCTACCTCCTCAGCCCACTCATCTCCACTGCCTTAGGGCCCAGTTAATGACTTCTTCCTCTTTTCTGCATCTTGGTGAACTTCCATCTGAAAGGAACATCAGCAGATTAGCATAGCTGAGATGAGATTATGCTAGCCTCTGCTGCCTGTTGTGTTTGTATGAAATGATGGTGGGGGTAATGAGACAAAGTCTCCTCCCTTCTCTCCAGCTTCAGGGGCAGTAAATGGTTTAATGTAATGAAAAGTATGCAGGAATCTGTGCTGGCTCTTTATCTATAGGGCCAAGAGGCAGAGCTGAAATCTGAATGGATCCTAATGGGGTTGTGTGTAAAGGGAAGAACCACAGATAGAAGGATTAATGAGATCACAGGTCAGTGAACATACCTCATACATAGCATGCGATCATCTCAATCTGTTTGAAAAGAGAAAATGTATAGAAAAAGCAGGTACACTAGAATTGACTGATTATTATTAATTATGTGAGTTTTTAGGCTCCCTATTTTTTTTAGTACAAACTTTGTTATAGTTTTTTTTATTTTATGACTTCTGCATTATCAAGTCAGTACAAAAACATTTTATATTCCCAAACATTAGTTTTCTAGCACAAAATTAAATGTTTTTTTTAATTTAAACAGAATTAAAACAGAAAAATGTTTGTATGTCATTAAAGAAAGCAGCATATTACATAAGAGACACTTTTCAGACAAAAAACACAATGAAGGCTGCTGGGTTTTGCTGCAAAAATAAGAAGCAAGTGTGAAAGTCAAAGTCTCCAGAAGAACTGTGGCTGGTTCTGCAAGATGCTCAATAAAACTTACCAACTCATTTCCTTATAAAACTGCACAAATTGTACCGGAGACTACTATTTTTATTTTTATTTTTATTTTTCTGTCACACCAAATATTGACTTTGTTTCATTTACTACTGTTTAGTGCTCTTTACGCTATTTTTTTTTTAAATGTAGAAACATTTAATTTCATTATTTTGAAGGCATCTTTGTTCTACAGCATTTCTTTGCATCTGCCTAAAACTTTTGCACAGTACTGTTTATATATATATATATATATATATATATATATATATATATATATATATATATATATATATATATATATGTATGTATGTATGTATGTATGTATGTATGTATGTATGTATGTATGTATGTATATATATATATATATATATATATAGGCACACTGACAACTTACTACTAACTTATATGATATAATGATGATACATGACATAGCTTTATAAAATATTTATACACTGCTTATGAATATGTTATAAAGGCCCATGTAGGTACTCTTCAGATAAAGTGTTAACATTTTTTTCTTGTACTGAAATTTGTTCTTCTATTTTACTTTTGTTTGTTTGTTCTTAGTACAACATTTGGGCCACTTGCATTTTTATTCACTTACAAACGCTAAAGTAAAATGTAAATAAATACATTAATAAATAATTTATTACATTTCTATGCAATTTTTTTCTAGCTGATGCTTGCAACAGTGACACCAACATTCATGTTGTGACAGTTGTCTTCTCAATTAATCAGTGCAGAGTGAAAAACAGTTTACTGTAGAAGTGGTTGATGTGAATATTTCATTTTGATAAGAGCTTTCATTGTTTTGGAGCCACTATGCAAAGTGTATGCATAGTTTTGGGAAATGTATTGAAGCACTTGACAGCAGATAACCTTAAATGGCCATGGGCAAAAGAGTATTTCTGAAATTCTGTAGTATATGTGTGTTCATTTATTTGAACTAATATTTAATATGAACTAAAGGGATTAACTATTTCTGTAATCTCATACAAATCACTCTATTTTCTTCATCAAGAGCCGTAGCTCAGGCTTTAGGTGACCCAGTGACCTCACACAAACTGACCTCAGCTGGTAGTGTCCCCTGTTCACTGTTGGATTCTAAGGTGGCAGATCCGTTGTGCCCTAGTGACACTGGACCCCCTCTGTGCCTTCCTTTACTCTCACAGCTCGGGAGGAGCTTGCCCCCATGGAGTTCTCATTTGTGGCTTACTGCGCCAAATCAATGTGCCCTCTGCTCTTTCCCAGACAGGGAGCATGGATCAGCACTTTTTTCTGTCTGTGTGCATGTGTATTTCCTTCCGTTACCTTGTTTTCACTAACCTTTCTCCACTTCCTGCCCTTCCAAAACCGCATCGTCTCCTGGCACTGCTTCATCGCTCTGTCAAGCCCCACACTGATTTTTTATGAGTAACTATATTCTCTCTCTCTCTCTCTCTCTCTCTCTCTCTCTCTCTCTCTCTCTCTCTCTCTCTCTCTTTTCCTCTCCTGTCCCATCTCTTTCTTCATTAAAACCCAGTGGTACTGGTACTGAATGTCCCTCATGTACTCTGTGCTTGGGTTGGCCTATTTCAGAGCTGTGGCCAGTCTGGATACACTGCGGCTGTGGGAATTCAGAGCAATTCAGAGCCTGTGGAAGAAACTGGGGCAAGAGCTGAATTCAACTCTGACAAAAGTATAATGCTCCTTATCTGCTCATCCATTCTCCACTATATATATATATATATATATATATATATATATATATATATATATATATATATATATATATATATATATATATATATATATATATATATATATATATATCAGTGACATTGCTAGTCCCCCCCCCCCCCCAAATATTCATTTGTTTAGCCCCAAGCAAATCAATATATTAGCCAATATATTCTCTTTTTGATTTCTTTTTTTCATCAACTGTTTGATTCCATCGCATCTTAAACCTGTTCCTGGGTGGGCACTAGGACCTGGGGGAGGATGCTTTATGTGCTACACACCTATTTGTCTGCAGGTTTTTCTGTTGACAGCCACACATCCAGCGGCTTACCGTGGGTACCTCCTGTCGGTGGACCTCCAGAGTGTAAGCACGTCTACATGGACATTAAAAGTTCGATTTCAATTGAGCTAAAGCAATAATTCGCCTTTTTAACATGTCATGTAAATGCTTTAGACCGACTGAAATCGTACTGAAATCGAACTTCCGAAATCGGACTTGTAGCTCGACTTCATCCAGCATGTATACACTTTAATCGAGCCGTTCTGTTGGTCAGCAAATGATCCACACACAACACAGTTTACTGTTTAAACATTTTATGTTGGCTTTATAGATTATACTGACCATTATCACGGTTACAGTTCGGCTGCTCACTCACACACTTGCTGCAGACTCACACACAGGCAGCCAGAGTGCAGAATGACGCGGTCACGCGCCCCTCCTGGTCTTTATGGGAAATACTCCCAGATCATTACAAGAGGTGACGCAAAACACAAGGGATCACACCAAACCATATCAATCATTCGATTACGCATGTTTACTCGGACAGACAAATAAGACTGTAGCTCGACTACACAGTAGCTTGATTATAATTGCCCATGGAAACATAGCTAATGTAATTAACAAAGACAATGTGCAGTAATGTAGTGTTGATTGCCGTCTCACTCACTCACTCACTCTCTCACTCTCTCACTCTCTCACTCTACATAAAATCCAAAAAGTATTTTGGCTACATAGTACAGCCATTCTTGCCTTTTGTTGGTGTTGGATGGATGGGGACAAAGTGGACTTTAATTTCTTTATTTTGATATAATTCAAGTAAGTCATATTAGATCAGTCTCTAACACACATTATGAATTATGAGACAGGTATACAGTGCCTTGACCAAAAATAACCTTATTTCTATAGATTTTACACCGATTGTTACTCTAAAATATACATGACTAGAAAGATGTTTTGGTGACTTTAAAATTTTTTGCCCAGACCCAGACCCCCCTAGAAGAGGCTTAGCCCCCCATTAATACATCTCTAGTGACATCCCTGATATATATATATATATATATATATATATATATATATATATATATATATATATATATATATATATATATATATATATATATATATATATATATATATATATATATATATATATATATATATATATATATATATATATATATATATATATATATATAGTATTGTTGTTGTTAAATGAGACTAAGTAGCTCTTTATCAAATACCAATAAAGCAGCAGTAAAATGTGAATTCAAAGATGTGAACTCAAAGTGAACGCAAAGAAACATACAGCCTCAGGCCAAACACTAACCAAGTGTAACTTTGGGTCACATTTTTTCAGAGGTGCAATCTGTTCCTTTCTAAATATACAACATACACACCTAATCCATCCATTTGCTGTGCCGCTTATCCTACATAGGGTCATGAGGATCCTGGAGCCTATCCCAGGGGAGTCTGGGCACAAGGCAAGGGACTCCCTGGACTGGGTGCCAACCCATTGCAGGGCACAATCACACGCCCATTCGCACTCCACCGACAATTTATAGATTCCACAGTATGTCAGGCTGCAAGGCTGCTTGTCAGACGTGGTGACTAGCAACACTGGAGCACACCAGGGAACTGTACTGTATCCATTCTTGTTCACCCTCTACACCTCTGACTTCTGCTTCAATTCGGGAACATGCCACCTACAGAAGTTTTCGGATGACTCCTCCATTGTTGGCTGTATCACAGATGATAAGGAGGAGGAGTACAGAGACCTTATTGGAAGCTTTATTAGATGGTGCGACAACAACCACCTCCAGCTCAACATCGGGAAAACCAAGGAGCTGGTGGTGGACTTCCGGCGCAGCAAGAGGCCCCCCACCCCTGTCGCCATAAGGGGGAAGGGAGGGGAACTAGTGGACACCTACAAGTTCCTAGGAGTGCAACTCAATAACACACTGGACTGGTCAGACAACACTGAAGCCCTCTATAACAAAGGACAGATCAGGATGTTCTTTCTGAGGAGGCTCAGGTCCTTTAATGTGTGCACTAGGCTGCTATGGATGTTTTACCAGTCTGTGGTGGCCAGTGTTATCTTCTTTGCTGTGGTGTACTGGGGAGGTGGCATTGGGACTTGTGGGGCCAACAAACTGAGCAAGTTGGTGAGTAAGGCCAGCTCTGTAGAAGGTATGGAACTGGACAGGGTGGAGGAAGTGACTAAGAAGAGGATGAGAGGGAAGTTGAAAGCTATCATGGACAATCCTTTTCATCCTCTCTACTCTGGGCTGAGGAGACTCAGGAGCACATTCAGTCACAGATTCATCCAGCCACGTACCTCCAGCCACGCCTGGGGGGGGCTCTTTCGTGCCATCAGCCATCAGACTCCACAATGCTACAATACCCAGTACCTCCTACTCCACTGATTGAGTCTCACAGAAACAGATACTCAACAGTTCATTGTCATTCCACAGATCTTGCACATGTATGTAAATAAATACTTTAGGATATTGCATAGGTACATATCCAAATAGAACTATAGCATATGTACATACACACAGACCTGTTTTATTGTTTCTATTATTTGTATTGTATAGGTATTTATGGAAATTATTTTCTTTCTTTGCTGTTACTCATCATACTTGTGCTGCTGTGTCAGTTTGAATTTCCCCTACGGGGAATCAATACAGGTACATCTTATCTTATCCTATGCCAATCAGCCTACAATTCATGTCTTTGGACTGGGGGAGGAAACCAGAGTACCCAGAGGAAACCCCCAAAGCACAGGGAGAACATACAAACTCTGCGCACACAGGGCAGAGATGGGAATCAAACCCTCAAGCCCAGAGGTGGGAGGCAAACATGCTAACCTCTAAACTACCATGCCCCCTACACACCTTATCATACAAAGAAAATAAGGGATCCAATAAAGGCCAGCAGTGCGTGTTGCTTAGTTTTATTTCATGCATAGATTATATTCTTGGAAAGAGAATACATAAAACGTTCAAGCTTTAGAATTGTGAATCTGAAGGGGAAAAACACATAATGCTGAACACTACGATATTATAACTCTAGATGGTTATTTAACATTTTAGATCGTTGGAATAGAGCAGTGTTACTGAATAGTGCCTTAGCTCTGAAAATGCAGTGCAAGGGTAAATCCAAGCCAGTCTCACAGAAAAAAAAACTATGTTGAAAACACTGAAATCTTTTACAGCACTTCATTAAAGGGCTAATTCATTATAAGGTCAGTCTGTCACAACAGTGGAGCTTTCCGATCACTTTTAAAGTGGCTCCATGTTGCAGGAAACGCGACATAGTGTTGCTATAATTATCTTTTTTCAATTAAAGGTAAAAATGACATAATTACATTCAAATAGACTGACAAACTACAGAATAGATCTCAGTATTAAATCATTTTTTGCCATTTGTCATAACTGACAGCCATCATTTTCTGCTTTATGTCTAAAAGCACCAGCTGGCATTGCCTTCATCCCAACTTAGGATTGTGTTGTATTATGCCGTAAGCACTGAAAAGGGGCAATGATATTTGCACTCGCAGGTCTTTGACATTAAACATATTCCTTTGGCATACCGCTGAGGCATTTGTACTGGCAACCAACAGGTGTGAATCGTGTTCCTCCTGCACCTCTGACAGCTCATAGAGCTGCCTCCACAATCCTTTCATTATCTTTCAGTCCGCAGAACCAAATATAAGACAAATATGACAAACAAATATAAGATACCGACAAATACTACATACATTTAAAAAATTTATTAACTCATCCCACAACTAGCCAAACCTTAATTTAATTTAGGGGCACAGCAACAATGCTATCTTTCTGGCTGATACAGTGTGTATACATGCAAAAGCCCATATTCTGTCACTCTTACACACACACACACACACACACACACATACACAGTGAGAGAGAGAGAGAGAGAGAGAGAGAGAGAGAGAGAGAGAGAGAGAGAGAGAGAGAGAGAGAGAAACAGAGAGAGGGTTTGACAGCTCCCCAAGGCCCTGCAGGTAGCTTTTATGAGGTAGTTTCTTCTCATTATTAGGGCTGGGGAAAAGACCTCTATCATAAAACACACCCTCCCCTTCTGTGTTAAATCTGGACCAATACTTTGTGTCAGACCCTTTGATGGCAATATCAAACATCCACTGAGCCACAGAACAGAAACATTTCACATCTTTTTAAGCTATTTAGCGGGGAACAGACAATTTCAGCTCAAGATACAAATGCAATGGAAATGAAATCAAAGCAGCAAATATGCACTGCAGATGTATGCTGTAAAAAAAAAAAAAAAAAAATTACCCTGTAAGTTCTCAGCATCTTTTTTGGGCAGCATAGTTGTGGTATTTTTAACATAATTAATACTTACAGAATTCTTTCAATACTGTTTATTTACAACATTAAAGATTTTTTTTCTCTCCCTAATATAATTTTCAGGTATTTCCCCCTTGCGCTTAAGCACTGTCTTTGTTTACAGGTGCATCTCAGTAAATTAGAATGTCGTGGAAAAGTTCGTTTATTTCAGTAATTCAACTCAAATTGTGAAACTCGTGTATTAAATAAATTCAATGCCACAGACTGAAGTAGTTTAAGTCTTTGGTTCTTTTAATTGTGATGATTTTGGTTTACATTTAACAAAAACCCACCAATTCACTATCTCAACAAATTAGAATATGGTGACATGCCAATCAGCTAATCAACTCAAAACACTTGCAAAGGTTTCCTGAGCCTTCAAAATGGTCTCTCAGTTTGGTTCACTAGGTAAGCCACAAACATTCATTGCCAAAGAAGCTGGCTGTTCACAGAGTGCTGTATCCAAGCATGTTAACAGAAAGTTGAGTGGAAGGAAAAATTGTGGAAGAAAAAGATGCACAACCAACCGAGAGAACCGCAGCCTTATGAGGATTGTCAAGCAAAATCGATTCAAGAATTTGAGTGAACTTCACAAGGAATGGACTGAGGCTGGGGTCAAGGCATCAAGAGCCACCACACACAGACAAGTCAAGGAATTTGGCTACAGTTGTCGTATTCCTCTTGTTAAGCCACTCCTGAACCACAGACAACATCAGAGGCGTCTTACCTGGGCTAACGAGAAGAAGAACTGGACTGTTGCTCAGTGGTCCAGAGTCCTCTTTTCAGATGGGAGCAAGTTTTGTATTTCATTTGGAAACCAAGGTCCTAGAGTCTGGAGGAAGGGTGGAGAAGCTCATAGCCCAAGTTGCTTGAAGTCCAGTGTTAAGTTTCCACAGTCTGTGATGATTTGGGGTGCAATATCATCTGCTGGTGTTGGTCCATTGTGTTTTTTGAAAACCAAAGTCACTGCACCCGTTTACCAAGAAATGTTGGAGCACTTCATGCTTCCTTCAGCTGACCAGCATTTTGAAGATGCTGATTTCATTTTCCAGCAGGATTTGGCACCTGCCCGCTCTGCCAAAAGCACCAAAAGTTGGTTAAATGACCATGGTGTTGGTGTGCTTGACTGGCCAGCAAACTCACCAGACCTGAAACCCATAGAGAATCTATGGGGTATTGTCAAGAGGAAAATGAGAAACAAGAGACCAAAAAATGCAGATGAGCTGAAGGCCACTGTCAAAGAAACCTGGGCTTCCATACCACCTCAGCAGTGCCACAAACTGATCACCTCCATGCCACGCCGAATTGAGGCAGCAATTAAAGCAAAAGGAGCCCCTACCAAGTATTGAGTACATGTACAGTAAATGAACATACTTTCCAGAAGGCCAACAATTCACTAAAAATGTTTTTTTTATTGGTCTTATGAAGTATTCTAATTTGTTGAGATAGTGAATTGGTGGGTTTTTGTTAAATGTGAGCCAAAATCATCACAATTAAAAGAACCAAACACTTAAACTACTTCAGTCTGTGTGCACTGAATTTATTTAATACACGAGTTTCACAATTTGAGTTGAATTACTGAAATAAACGAACTTTTCCACGACATTCTAATTTATTGAGATGCACCTGTATATTGCCACGTGTGTTATTGTTTTGATTCATGTCCTGTCTCCACCCATGCCTTGTCACTGGTTGTCTCCCTAATGTGTCTTTATCATTCACACCTGTTTCTGTTTACCCTCTGATTAGTCTGTGCATTTATAGCCATCATGTTTCCTTGCTTGTTGTGCAGTATTGTTTAGTGTTTGGATATAAACTCTTTTACTGCACTTGCATCCGTCTCAACCTCCATTTCATGACAATAGTCTAAGCCAATTCCTACTACTATCATACGACAGCTTCCAACTGGGGAGGGAGAAGGCTATCATATGCTTCATCTGAAACAACTGCATCTTTTTGAACTGCTGGTCATGCTGTATCACAGGGTGGTGTAATACATTAGTAGCCTATCCGCCCCCTTCTGCATGCACGAGCTAGTGCAGGCTAGCATTGGCTAGTGTTGCTGTGATTGACAGGGGAGAGAGAGTATGCCATCCCTCCTACCCAGAGAGAAGGGCCAATTTTGCACTCCTGACCATGGATGGGATTTGTTGGGATTTAAACTTGCATTCTTTAGACAACAGGGATAAATCTAATGCTTTTCTGTTGCACCGCTCAGGAGCTGTAGTGTATTTTTAAATAAAGTGTAAAACAGTAAAACTGCTTTTTTGCAGGACTACATATTGTAAAAGCATATTGCCACTAATCAGCTTATCAACTCATTCTAAACAATATCAACAACATGTCTTTTTCTTTCGTTTTATTTGGCTTATGATTGTAGATAATCTTTGTATAATCTATAGATTGTCCCTGCTGGGTTTTTTATGGAGGGGGAATAGACTAGTTTATAACTCTATATTTTTAGTAGATCATCTATCAGGTTATCATATCGTCCGTAGTCTTTATCCCAATTTCAAATTCAGTTCATGTCTACCATATTCATGAACAGTTACTTCCCACAGGCCATTAGACTCCCAAACAGATCTGCCTGATGGCCATTTCATTACATTTCACTCTAATACACTACTCTACCCACTCACAAAGGAGACATTATATTTACCAAATCCACATGCACAAGTCACTTTACCTGTTCATACTGCTGTTCAAGACTATTTTAACAGAGTTTACATTATCATAATACTATGGTACAATGGATGTTGTTATGTAGAAATGAATGTACTCTACTGTTTTGTTTATAGTTTATTGTATAAGTCATTGTCTGTATTTGTTGTGTTCATTGCACTGCTTGTCATTGTATTTACTTTTGTACTAGTCTGTGCTTCAGGGCAAACTACATTTCATCCCTAACTTCTGTCTGTGATGAGAGGAATGACAGTAAAATCTACTTAACTTGGGTTTACTCTGTTGATACATTTTTTGAGATCATGTTGAAAGATAAACATCAGTTGAGTGGATTGTTATGAATCAGGTGATAAACTGGTTCATGGCTCACACACACACACACACACACACACACACACACACACACACACACACACACACACACACACACACACACACACACACACACCTAGGGCCAATTTAGCATCACCAATTCACCTACATGTATCATTTTGGGAGGAAACCAGACATGCTGGAGGAAACCCACATGGACACAGAGAGAAAATGCAAAAACCCACACAGACAGTACCCCAGAGCTCAGGACTGAACCGGGGACTCTAGAGCTGTGAGGCGGCAATGCTACCTGTTGCAGCACCATACCACCCCAGATCATAAAACATAGTTACCAAATAAAGTGTTATCAAAGAATATAATAAAATCTATTAATTAAAGCAGTGATTTCATTTCAGTAGCTCTTCCAGGTAGCGAGTTAGGTAACTTTGCTGGCTAAATATAGAATGTATTAGAATATTGTTGTCAAGGTCAAACTATTAGCTAGCTATTTTTATCTATCTATCTATCTATCTATCTATCTATCTATCTATCTATCTATCTATCTATCTATCTATCTATCTATCTATCTATCTATCTATCTATCTATTTATTTATTTATTTAGTAGCTTATTTGACAGGGAAAATGGACAGTCCATGACTGACCCAGAATTAGCTACGGAGCTCAATTTCATCTGTAGTCCCTGTAATGTTAACATTAGTTCTCCTGTTAACTGTTGTCATTTATTATAGTTTACTTGCAGGATTTAATCATGAGTCTAACTCATTATGAGTCCAAGAATCCAGTTTTCAGTTAAACGTTGGTTATAACTTGTATTTAAGTAGCTTGGTGGATTATTTATTTAAACTAGCTGGCTGTTAGGTAGGTAACCTGAGGCTGACCGGCTGCTGCCAGGTCTCCTGCATAACTTTACTTTAATCACCGACTCACTGGTATTGCTGAAATTACAGTCTGCTGTTTTGTCAAAAGTTAGGGGAAATATATATGTACGTATATATAAAGTCAGTAAAAGCAAGGTCTGTGACTTCAGTGCTTTTGCCACCTAGATTTATAGTAAAGTTCATACTTTATGTATTACTTTGTTATTGCAATATAGGCACAGCAGTGTTACAGCAATACAGGACTGTCATTTGACATGGGATAATCTTCCAGTACTGTAAATATTTTCCCATAATACCATGTGGGCAGCTGTATCACACTGTAAATCACATTTAAAGTATCATACTGGTTGGAACCTAGTGTTGTAATTTAGAAATGACAGAAAACCTTTCCAGTTTACTCACTTTCACTGAGATCCTCATTCCTATGCGTTTAATGTAAAAAAGAAAAATAATTTTCAAAGACTTTCCCGCTGGAAATAAATTAATTGATTTGACCAGGTGAAACCGTGTCAGTCCATTTAAAATGTAGGTATGCAGGCTAAGCTGTGATGATAATCCCCTCCAGCCTCTGGAATGCAGCTCATGCCAGCTCTGAACCCCGCAAGCATGTTTCTATCTACTCTGGCTCATATCTGTATGCAACACAGGCATACAGGTGGAAATTAGAGACACGGGGCCAGAACAGGACTAAACACTTTTTATCTCAGGGACTCCTCACTCACAAGCTCCTGCTGACACCCAACCTGTAGAGATGAAACCTCAGCACATTCAACTGCACATCTTCTCCATTTATACAGGAATGATGCCAGAATAGCAGCAACACTACCTGGAAAAGCACAGCTATGCCTTATAGTCTCAGCACTATGATGAACAAGCTGAAAATTAAAATCCTCCCACTCTACACTCCCTATAATTACCCACGTATGGGGAAGACAAATGTAGGCACGCAGATTGGTTGGGAGAAAGGGACTAGAGACAGAGAGAGAGTGAGACAAAAGGAGTGGTGTGTTTCATTAAGTTCCCTTCTCCCAGTCGTGTTCCTGATGTGCAGTCAGCACATTCCCTGACTTTGCTCCTGTGCATGCTCTGTCATAGTGTCTCTCTCTCTCTCTCTCTCTCTCACACACACACACACACACACACACACACACACACACACACTCTCTCTCTCTCTCTCTCATCCACTGTTGGTAGAAAGATCGGTGCTCGAATTAAAACTCTGAGGCTTGTACTCAGAGTAATGCCAGCGTGTTGCTAATTTGGTTGAACAGAAGCCAGTGCCCCCCGCCCCCGCCCCCCAATCGGTGCTATGTTGCTATTTTCATAGTTAGAAGTGAAAACGTCTATGGAGGCCAGGAGAGCCCAGCACAACTAGGGTTTGACATTCAAAGCATGCTGGCACAGTATTTTCAACCCATTTTGGTCAAATGTTAATGATACTGCCTCTCCGTGAGGCACAGACACAAGGCTAAAACTGTATTTATCTGAAGTGAAGCCTTGAAATTCCTGTCCTATTTCTTACAATCTGGTATTGTGCATACAGTATAATTTAATACTTCATCCAACCACTAACTGAATATGACTGCCTGAAGATCAGCCCTGAAGTTTTTTTTTTTCTTTAGCCCAGAATAATTCTCCACTTGGAGCGGTTTATCACTACATAACTGAACGTCAGTAAAAGAAGACGGCAGTGCTGTAATTTTGTATCTTCAGTGAACGGGGTGTTGTATTTTATCTTCAATGAATGGACAGAAGACCAGTCATACAGGGTTTACAGGAAAATACGTGGATGACAGGTCTCAATTCTGCCAAACGCTAGCTCACACAGTCAGTTAGTGTGAGGGAAAAATGGATATACTAGTAAAGGGGTTGAAACTGAAACACTAACAGCCTTTCATGCTGGGGCAGGAAAACAAGGTGTGTAAACGTATATATGAGTTTCAGGTTACAGGAACATGATATGAGCAGAGCATAAGGAAAGCTAACGTACTTTGCATGGCACTGTAGCAGCTAAACCCATACAATTAGGGTTGTCACGGTTGTACCGATACCAGTAAAATTCCACGGTACTCCGTACCAATTTCGGTACCAAAGCAAAACACAAAAACATGCTAATTGAACAACACACTATCTTATTAATAAAGTTAAATATCAATTTAAAACGTTTTTTTTTTTAAAACAAAAAACAAAACAATGCCATTCTGTATACTTCAAGTATTTCAAGTTTTTTTTTTTTTCCACAAGTAATTAAAGGTCTAAAATAAATAAAGAAAAGAATTACAAGCATGCAAAACACAAAAATATGTCATAATAGAACAACACACACTTCTTATTTATAAAGTTAAATATTAAAATAAATTAAAACAAATGTATATGTATATTTCAAGTATTTGTGAAAACTGCTTTAAGTTTTGGCCTTAGGTTTTTCCCCCCTTTTTATTTAGTTTAATAATAACTAAATAAATTACAGGCAAAAAATACAAACTATGTAAAAAAGTTTCTGAAATAAAACAGTTGCCACTTGTTAGGCATCTTTACGCACAGACTTTTAAATCGAAGTGCTGAAAGTGAACCGGAGTTATAACCACTCATCTATGTATGTATGTATGTATATCAGTGGTTATAACAGAGAAAACGTGAAAGATTATGCACATCTGCCTATATATATTTGAAATGACTCAGCAATAGTCCGGGGGTATTTATTGATGTAATAATGTGTTTTGGACTAAATATTTTTTACTTAAGTGGATCGTTTGGACCTTTGCCAGTGTAACAAGACTGTTTTTGTCAGGATTTTATGGATCAGTGAACTACTATGAGGCTTCATAGGTAAGTTGCCTCAGTTTTGTAAGTGTTGGTTTATATCAATCGAAGCAGAATAATCTTAGCTTTCCAAAGATATATCGCATGAGTGCCTACGTAAACACAGCAGTCGTGTACATAGCATAGTTTTACACTTAATAACGCGGCAGTCCACCAGCAGGCTGTGGATGTTTTTAAAAGAATGAAATGGTTAATAAGGACACGTGACCGTATCAGCGTTACACATGTGTATGCTAACCATTAAGTAAACAAAAACGAGGATTTTTTTTGCAATCCTACACTTGAATTAAACTATGCTACAACATCAGCCCCCCTGTCCAAAATGGCACACTCTGCGCTTGTGGCCCTCCTCCGAGTCCACACTTTGGTGACGTCAGCTAATGCAGACCTATGGGGCGCTAAGGCGCGAGGCCACAAGGGCGATGGGGATATTAACAGACGGCGTTTAGGACGGACTCGACGTCGTGACGCCGGAAAGAGGAAGATGTTGCCGGTTGTTGTTGTTGTTTTCACCGTGTTGCTAGCCAGATGACTTGCTAAAGGATATTCTGAAAGTAGTAATGAACCATAAATACAAAAACAGCATCGTTTTTATCAGATAACCATTGACAATTGTCATAGCCTGAAGTTCCATTCCATTTTAATTGACTATAATTTCACGTTTTTAATCTTCAAACTATATAATGAAATATTACTAAAAGCTTAGGAGCATTGTAAATCATTGTTAATTATAAAAACAAAAACTTGCACTTAAAAATCCTCTTCTCTGTCATGTTGGCTAAAACCTGCACTGGAAACCCCTCCTCCGCTTCCCGCGTCAACAAAACTCCTCCTCTGAGTTCTGAGTTCAGCCGCAAGGACTGTAGGGTAACGGACCGCCGTGAGCCTGCTGCAGTGCGGGCTTTGATGAAGACCGCATCAAGGGCGCAAAGGGGGTGCTCGCGAGAACCCTCACAAGCGCTACAATCACAAATGGGACACACAACGGACGTCGCGCGCACACGCGACTGAAGGCCACGAGACCACAAGTCCACTTGAAGTGCGCCATTTGGGACAGGGGGCGTAATGCAACCGCTACCATAATTGCACGGTGCACCTTTGAAAAGTTCCCGACTGACTACCTGTCAGACAGCGCATCAGTACCGGGTTGACCCGGTACTCGGTACTACGGGTACTTGTGAAAACTTTTTTTTTTTTTTAGTACCGACTTGGTACCGAAGTACCGGTACTTTTGACAACCCTACATACAATGATAGCTTAGTTGGCTTGCTTGGCTAGCAACACCAAATTATAGCCTAGTCTCATGTTAGATAGCCAAAAGGTTTTATATTTTATCGGTCTGGTAGTCCTGCTGTTATAACTCTCAAGGCAAGTTTTATGATAAACTTATCGTCCAATTTTCATATTTTATATACTATAAGCAATTAGCCCTCATATGCAAGAAAAAAACATACGTGGAAACAGTCTATTTAGAAGTACATTTTTAATGTTTTTTTATGGAGAAGAATCTGGGCTCAGCCCCAGATGATTAACAGTCCAGCTAACACCCCTGGACTTGTAAACACTCCACATAAACCTTTTCTTTTTAAAGCATGATTGTTGTCATGGTCAAGTTCCTTGAGATGCCCTTTAGTTAACAAGGGAAGGAGTCTCCAATGTCAGCACTTTGTAAAGGAAGCGAAGCTGAACCTTTAAATTTTCAGACACAGGTTACCTTCAAGACAGAGGACATTTTGTGTGTTTTTTGGTAACATGACAAGCTGCATTTTTGTCTTATTAATTTCAAGAGCGAAAAAAAGACTGGCCGTGACCAACAGTTTATAACCGCTATAATGCAAATGAGAACTGGACCTAACTTGTCTCACAGATGTTTCATAACATTAAACATGACTGCAAATGTATGCAAAGTATGATGTCATTCTTTAGTAAATAGAAAATTGCCTAGCCTTGGCAAATCGCTTTGGTACAAGAGGAATAAAACACTTTTGGATATGCCGACATAGGACCATAATCATCTTTGGGCTGGTCGTAAACATAGCAAAGTCTCCAAATGTATTGCAATCATAGAGATAAAGAATAAGCTGATATAAAAACTTTCTTGAATGCTCAGACACAAGTGAACACTTAACAAAGGGCATGAGAAGACAGAAATGTGATGCCAGCCAGTCAGTTATTTCTATTACCATATATAGTATGGACGTGAAATGTATAAGTAAAATCCAATCTTAAATTATTACAAAAGTGTTACTGTGCTGAACTGCTGGCACACACTCCATTTTTAAAATGAATGAAAAGGTGCTGAATTGATTGAATCACAACCAAATACACCTTTTGATAATGTATTCTTTCAAGCACTACCATTTCTTTATATTAACTTGACTCTTCACTAGAAATCATTTCTAATGCTAATCCCTTATTTTTGCATTTGCTAAAATCATCACAAAAAATATAGCACCCATGATTTGATGAGCATGTTCTTTAATGTTGTTTACTAATATTTACTAAATGATCACAACTAATTCATATCTAATATCCAGTAGCTTGATCTGTTTTTTTTTTTAGAGTACTAGACAGTATAACATCAGAGAAAACAAACTCAGTTCATTTTCTGTCATCCTGAAAATCCATCAAAAATTCCTCTAAAAGGCTTAGAGAACAACCACTGGATTGAGAGTTGAAATCTTGCATCATATAATGAAGGCTAAGGCACTATACAGCTCCACATAATGATGTTGTGTGAGGGAGAATAAACATCATGTTTTCACTGAATGTGATGAACCTGAAAAAAATGCTACACTGTCACACCAGTTCAAAGCATGTGTTTGAGACATGACAGCAGTGACAAAAGCCTTCCAATCACATCCAGAAGAGCACAAGATGAAACATAATTTTGCACACTTTTGTCATTTCAGAGCTGAGTTTCTACTGGCAGCCACAGTGCAGTTGAATAGTAAAGGAGGCGAGCACAGTTTAACAGTTTAACCTTCATCAGCTCTGCTCATAGCTTCACTGCTTCTACTGCTGGCTCCCATTTGTAAGACTTCTCCCTCACAAAAGCTGAGAGACCATAAAAAAAAGCCTTAGTACAGGGGAGAGGAGGAACCATTATGTGCAATTTATAAACCATTAAGAGCCTTATGAAAAAGAGAGGCAGCAAACTGATGGAGGGAGGAAAGTGCAGAGGCTCTGAGGCTGAGCAAAAGAGGTGCTTCATTTGGGAAATGTGTTTTGGCTGCTGTCGGTTGGAGTGGTTAATAGGGCCTGGGGTCACCTCTAGCCCACTGCGTGATGTAGCTGTGTGGGGAAACAGAAGCAGAAAGAGTGAGAGAAACAGGGATGGCATGGGAGATTTAAGTTCACACATCAATATATGATACCCAATTTATCTGAACAATTATATATAGTATTAGGTTGCAGTCATTCCTGTCTGATAAACAGTCTTAAAGGTTAAGAATAAGTAGATACAGTGCTGTGAAAAAGCACTGACTTCTTCTGTTTTTGTGTATATCTCGTACTAAATAGTTTTAGATCTTCAAACAAAATACAACATAAAATAAAGGCAACCTGAGTAAACACAATGTGCATTATTTATTTATTTATTTATTTATTTAATTGAAGCAAAAAAAAAAAAAAAAGTTATCCAACACCTATCCCCAATGTAAAAAATTAATTGCCCCCTTAAACATAAAATCTGCTTGTGCCAACTTTAGCAAGCAACAAAACGTGATAACTGGAGATCAGTCTTTCACTTACTTCTAGGACTAGGATTTACTCCTATGCTTTGGATCATTGTCTTGCTGCATAATCCAGTTCCGCTTGAGTTTCAACTTACGGACTGAAGACCGGACATTTTCTGGTAGAGATCAGAATTTATGTTTCCCTCAATTATTGCAAGTTGCCCAGGCCCTGAAGCAGCAAAGCATCCCCACACCATCACACTTCACCACCATGCTTGACCGTAGGTATGATGTTCTTTTTGTGGAATTCTGTGTTTGGTTTACGCCAGATGTAACGGGACCCCTGTCTTCCAAACAGTTCCACGTTCAACTCATCAATACACAGAACATTCTCCCAAAAGGTTTGAGGGTCATCAAGGTATGTTTTGGCAAAATTTAGACAAGCCTTAATGTTCTTCTGGGTTAGTAGTAGTTTTCGCCTCGCCATTCTTCCATGGATGCCATTTTTGCCCAGTGTCGTTCTAATAATAAAGTCATGAACAGTGACCTTTACTGATGCAAGAGAGGCCTGTAGGTCCTTTGATGTTGTCCTTGGCTCTTTTGTGACTTGCTGGATGAGTAGTTGCTGTGCTGTTGGAGGAATTTTAGAAGGTCGGCCACTTCTGGGAAGGTTCGCTACTGTGATGAGTTTTTCCATTTGGAGATAATGTCTCTCACTGTGGTTCTTTGGAGTCCCAGAGCCTTTGAAATAGCTTTGTAACCCTTCCTAGACTGATGTATTTCAGTCACCTTCTTCCTCATCATTTCTGGAATTTCTTTCAATTTTGGCATAGTGTGTTACTGCGTAAGACCTTTTAACTTCATGCTGTTGAAAACGTTCTATTTAAGTGTTTATTTGATTGGACAGGGTTTGCAGTAATCAGGTCTGGTTGCGTCTAGTCCAGCTGAACCCCATTATGAATGCAGTTTCATAGATTTGGGGAGTTAGTAACTACAGGGGCAAATAGATTTTCATACAGGCTGGTATGATACTGATATTGGATAACTTTTTTGCTTCAATAAATAACATTTAAAAAAAAAAACTGTATTTTGTGTTTCTCAGGTTGCCTTTGTTTTATCTTAGATTTTGTTTTAATTCTGAAACAATTTAGTATGAGATATACAGAAAAAACTGAAGAAATCAGGATGGGGGCAAATACTTTTTCACAGCACTGTACCAATAAGACCACTTTAATATATTGAATAAATCATTTGGTCACCTAAATGGTTTTGCATGACTATGTGTATTGGTTTTAACAATTTAGCATTGACCTGTAGCAGGAGTGCAATATACAATATGCAATATATAAGTGCCTCGCCTGGTCTTCCAAATGAGGAACTGTCCAGGTTTGGTGAACCTGTGCTCACTGGAGCCTCAGATTCCTGATCTTGGCTGACAGGAGTGGAACCCTATGTGGTCTTCTGCTGTTGTTGCCCATGCACCTCAAGGTTCAGTGTGCTGTGTATTCTGACATGCTCACCACTGCTGTAGAAGAGTAGTTTGCTTGTGTCACTGTAGCCTTCCTGTCAGCTTAACCCAGTCTGGCCATTCTTCTCTGACCTCTCTCATCAGGACATTGTTTCCGCCTGTATAACTTTTTTTTTTTTTTGCACCATTCTGGGTAAAATCTATACACGGTTGTGTGAGATTTCTGAAATACTCAAACCAGACCATCTGGCACCAACAACACTGTAAACCCTAACGTTGTCTTTACTTAAACAATCAAGTAATCCTGACTAAACATTACTTAAAATGTTGCGTTTTGGACCCATCTTTGTGTTTGTAAATAAAGTTACTTTTTGCTAAAATGTGTTAATGTCCCCTATGTATAAATATTTTTGGGACACCCTGCATTTAAGTACACTTGAAATGAACACCAAATTAAGTGAACTTAATTATTTAAGCACACAGGTTCCTTGGTGGACTTGCGGCACTCTCGACACTGAGTTTGATTCCCCTTCAGTAAACTATAAAGTACACTATATGAGCACCAATTAAGTGAACTTAACAATTTAAATACAGTCTACATGAGGACCAACTTAAATGAACTTAAATATAGTTTATATATTAATTAAGCAAATATTTATTTTAGTTAATATATTAGTTAAACAAAGTTTTGGGAGACCCTGTGACGCAATTCAGTTGAGGGAACGAGTTTACTCAATCAGTTGAATACAGTCAACTTGTTAGGGTTTTCAGTGATGATGTCCCAATCAAAGTCACTGGGATCACATTTTTTCACATTCTGATGTTTGATGTGGAACATTATCTGAAGCTTGTTACCTGTCTCTGCTTGATTTTATGCACTGTGCTGCTACCACATGGCTGGCTAATTATATAATTGCATGAATGTGCAGGTGTACAGTTGTTCCTATTAAAGTGACCAGGAAGTGTAGTTCAAATCTGATCATGGACACCAAAAGTAATAAGTTTAAATGTCAGAGACCAGTTGGTGTCCTTTCATAATAATCTGTCATTACACCAATATCTTCAAGTTGTAATGAAATATTGTATTGCAATCTTTTGAGGTAGGTTTTCACAATCCTGTCCTGATTGCCAAATATTAAAAAAATATCCATTAATTATTCATTTAAAAGAATCAAAGATTCTGTCTTAGACCAAGCTGAACGCTGAAGACGCATAAAATTGCTGTACCTAGAGTTTTATCTTTAAACAATGCAGAAGATGTATGTAAGTTCATCAATAAGGTGCTGATTCTCAGTTCTGGTCCTAGCACTGCACACGTTTGTGCTTTTCTTTACATGAATACACCCAATTCATCTCATCAAACAATTTTCCAAATTATGTTGTGAATTTGCAATAATTATGACTTTTATGCTGTTTATGCAGTGACTAAATGTATGATATGCAGCTTCAGGAAGGTGAGGAGGGTCAATAGCTGTGACCTACTGGGCGTCAGAGAGGAGTCTGAGGCCAAGACGTGCCATATCACAACACCACCGCAGTCAATACACTCCAGATTGAGCCCTTATCCTGCACTCTGCAAACGGGAACAGAAATCAATGGTCGCAAAAAGGTTACATATCAAACTATTAAATACGTTATTGACCGGAGCCCTGAAAACTGTTCCATTGTACAGATATTTAGAAATATAAGTGGGTGAAATGATGGACAATTATTCACTTCTGAGATAGCAGACAGTTATTGGATATTATGTGCAATATTGTTGGCTTTGTTGCTACAATATATAAAAAAAAAAAACTTTTCTCAGGGTCTCAGAATCTGGGTTATATTTGGAGCTTCATGGGAAGCAAAATGAATATTTCTGTCTTACACCAATTCATCTTTCTCAATTTCTCAAGGCTGTCATAACTGCGACTTGGGAGAAAGGCAGTCTGGAGACAATGAGGTGATACTCAAAAGTGAGGTGCTGTCTCTACAGTGTCAGGGAATTTCATTCTGCTGTAGTTCCTCTGCATCACCTCATGATATCAATCAGTAGGTGTCAAACAGCCTTCATGTGAGAGACAATACTTATGTAACAGAAAAGCTGATGTTTTAGTGGGGGAGTTAAAGACACACAAAATATATAATGCAGAGACAAAATAAGGGAGAATATGTAAGTGATAAACACCTAAATAGATGATGGCAGCATATAAGAAATCAACATGTTGAAACTGAAAATCAGAAGAGCTCTAGGGGAGACAGGTGAGAATGAGGGAGGTGCTAATCCAAAGTGATAAAAAAAGCATTTGTTGGCAGGTATGGGTGTGTGGGATAGGTGTTCTGTTATGACAGTGAGAAGACAGTGAATAACAGCAAGAACGTGGAAGAGAAAAAGAAAAACTGGGTGTTGGAGTGGGATATTGTGAGAAAAATGTTAAATAAACACACGAGGAATGATGAACAGGGAGAGAAAGCAGAAAACCTGAGAAGACTGGAGTGGAGGAGAGGCCTATTACAAATCACAAATAATCCCTTTTTAATGACTAGTCCCAATGGAAGGGAGAGACAAAACAAGCCAGGGAGATGGCCAACAGCACAGAGGGAGTCAAAATGTGCTGGCAATTATAAATGTGCTATCAATACAAGAGAAAAGTGTATGGGATTGAACAGAGAATGAGAGGAACTACAGGAGAACTGTACGCAAGAGAGTGCAGACAACAGTCTGTGTGTATGTGTATGTGTGTGCCAGGAAAAGAGGGAATGAAGAATGATGGCAGTTTGGGAATGTCTTGTGAGAAATCAGTTATTACAGAAGGTGGGTGGAAAACAGCTTCTTTTAGCCCAAAATAAAGATGCTCATCAATTTAAATCTTCAGGGGGCTCTGCGGTTTTGCTCGGCTCAGGTAAGGTGGAGGAAGTCTGATGCTTTGAAAGCATGTGTCATACTCTCCTTTTCTACATTCATCACCATGGGGAGGAGTGTGCTCCTCCCAGGACAGCCTGGGTAATCTTGCGTGGCCGAAAACGTGGCACTGGTTTCGGAACCCTTTGTTATTTAGTGTTCACTTTCTCCCTCCATTCCACCCCCCATCCTCAGCGTGACACACAATTTATGAGGACAATTGTGGGGCATGCTGTGCTCCAGTGAAGCACTCTCTGATTGATGGAGAGACGGAGAGAGAGAAAGAGACGGATGAGGGAAAAAATGGACAATGTAGGGTTGAGGGAAAAGGAATGTTCTCAGACAATGTTGATTAAAAGTTTATGTTTCTTTGCCTCATTGAATTTCTCTCTTTCAAAAATGATGGACATGGATTTATGCCCAGGGTTACAGTGATGAATGACAAACCTGCTGATTGTATTTCTGTAGCAAGCAGTGTGAAGCAAGAGAGAGATATTTTTTAAAGAGGAATAATATGCTACATAAAATAGAAGAAGATAAAGACTTATGTATGTTTGGCCAAAGTTAGGAGAATGGTAGTCTGGACAAGGCAATATGTGGATCTTAAACTCAGCTGAACTGTAACTGTCTCTAAGCTGTCTTTTAAAATGCCAGTAAGCCACCAAATGTCACCAGAATGTCACTTCCTTCACTGAATATGCTTTTGTAGTTTATTCTAGGACACTTCCATCATCATCTCTCTGTCTCTTTATCGCTCTAGACTTTTCTTGATTGCCCCAGAAACACTCACTGCCATCAAATCCTAACAATCCATTAAATTAATAACTTTGGATAAGTCAATTTTCATAAAGACACCGAGAGTAAATCTTAATGAGATTAACCCAATTTATGTACCTTTTTATTCTGGGCTATAAATCGATAATCCAGTGATTACAGTGTTCGCTCCAGCACGAGCCTCAGAAAGCCTATTTACACGACCTCAGGTTGGGACTTTATGTGAACAACATCACAATCTTTTCTCATACTCTGCTAGAATTCCTGTAGGAACAGCTTGCTGAAAAACACATATATTTTTAGTCTTTCAAACACGGCTTGGTGTAGAGAAACAACAACAACAACTGCAGCACAAGAGCAGAGGAAGTAAACTACCTAGAGAGTAGATGAGTGAGCAGAGGTGGGATGCTGGGGGAAAAAAGACAAGAACATGGAGCCACGGTTGCACTGATGAAGGAAAGCAAGGTTTGTTCTCTTTGCTCCCTATTTATTTGAGCAGTTTCACTCCCTCATGTACATTTTCTTTTTGTAACATGTGTTTCCTTCCTCTCTTCTATATGGACTTGAATCTCCTACTTTTCAGTTCTGCATTTCCTGTCTTTGTCTCTCCTTTTCCTCTTATCCAGAAGAATAGTGCAGGTTGTTGGATAGATGGAGGGTTAGATAGTCTTTAATATGCCATTTTCTGTAGGTAGGCGTGCTGACAGGACTCCCAGCAGTGGGGCTTTCTGAGCCAGCGGGGTTAATTTGAAATGTGTCGTGAGAAGCAGGGTGCAAAAAAGCTTTGGCTAAACCCAGCTGGCCAATCTGTTCCCCCTCCCACAATTGCTGGAAAGAATTCTGGCAACATATCCACAGATCCACTGGGATCCACTCAAAAAACCGGACTCTCTGCAGCTCCTGGATTACGGCACAGTCATTTGGGATGGCCTAGTCCCACCAGTTTGTTCTGATGTGTGAACGAGCCTTTGCATTTAGCACTTTCCTTGTGAAAACAGTTTGACTCGTTCATTTGCGAAGTTACAGTGATAACTACACATATTCTTCACAAGTAAACATGAAGAAAAAAAAAAAAAAAAAACCTAAATATCTCAAGGATAAAATGCACAAAAGCCTGAGGTGAGGAGATGGAGGTGAGAAACGGGTGTGATTCTTAGGGCCTTAAAGGTCTCACACTCCAAATCACTCATCTGGAGCTCATCCAGTGATACATATGGTGACCAAATGGTTCCTGCCTTCTCCCATCAATGCAGGTTAATAAATTCATCACTACTCAGCTCGGGTCATCATCACATGCTCACTCCCACTCACACACCGCTGCCAGGTTCAGCATAGGCCTAAATAGCATGGGGGAACGCTCTGTTTGGCAGTGGGCATGTTACCAATATGAGAATGGCATGGGTTGGATGCTCCCATTCATCAGCAAGTGTATCTGCAGCTAATTACACATGCAGAGCGTATGATTAAGATACACACACACAGACTCCACAGTAGAGGCGGCTTCCTAATGCATTAATCACTACTCTGTTGGAGGGCTGGCAATGTGAGGGTGTGCAAGAGTCTGTGTGCATCATTGTGTTTGTAGCAAAGGAAGTGGAAATATGTGAGGGTTTTCACCTAAAATAACACTGTTATCTTTTAAAAGCCATTAAGTTTATTCATATGTTGAAAGATAACACGGAGCAGGGATTATAAAGCATTTTTCTTCTGTAACGTAATGTATGTCTGAGTGAAACAACTCAGCGTTTTTGATGGATGATAGCTGGGGGTGAGGAGAGGGGGTGGTGAAACATGACATGATATTTTTAGTTAATATTATTTTGTTCCCGCCCACATGTGCACGGTGTTGTAGTCATAAATCAGAAGATGTTTACAGGTAGGCAAAAGGCATTTCATTTTAATGAAAAGCAAAACTTTTAGTCTTTTATGTGATTGATACTGATGACTAGCCTACAACAACAAGATCAGGGACATGGACTAACAAGGTAAAGCTGTCAGTTTTGATTTAGAAAAGACAATATTTGTGTAAATACGTGAATCATCCAAGCACTGCAGTCTGCCATGCAAGGATTCTCAAAATCATTTAAAAAAAAAGAAAAAGAAAAGTAAACCCAGGGCTTCTAATTGGATAACAGAATCCATTATAGCAGTGAGCTTGTTCCTGGCTTGCTCCACTGCTATTGAGCTCTGCTCTCCATCTTTGTCAGAACAAAAATGCCCAAAGTGAGGAAGACATTCAGCTGGGCGGGGATCCCTGACTCAGAGCATTTATTCATTTATTGAACCCAGTGAAGGCAAACAAAATCAGGTTTTGGAAAAAAAAAAAAAAAGTTAG
Organism: Cranoglanis bouderius; assembly: GCA_023630585.1. Lineage (NCBI taxonomy): Eukaryota > Metazoa > Chordata > Actinopteri > Siluriformes > Cranoglanididae > Cranoglanis > Cranoglanis bouderius. Next base: position 17,984,523 of record CM042536.1, on the reverse strand, counting down.
ATAGAGATGCCTGCTTAGCAAATTAATTACACAATGCAGATGGCTCTGTCTGTTCATTTATATCGTTATCTATTTTGCAGCTGAGAGAACACTTGCTCACTGCAGTGGTGCGTTTAGGCTTGACTAATGAAATAAAAGAAAATGATGTACCGCTAAACCTTCTGCTCTGCCAGGAAGCCAAAAATGGCCTTAAACAGTAGCATAATGCTGCAATAACTCTGCTTCCTGAAGGAGACACCAGCACGGCTAGAGTTAATGAGTGAAACGGCATACTGTTTATGACAGCACCAAGACTGACTTTTATAGCCGGGGTTTATTGCTTTACAAATGAACACAGGCTGAAGGTGATTATTTATATCTGTTAATTAACTTAATTAAGATGGGAGGATTTTGCTTCGCGTAGTCCCTGTTAGAAATTATGCAATGTTGTAAATTTTGATGCCATTCCCCACTACCACTTAGGCAGAGCTGCAAGGTATGTGTGTGTGTGTGTGTGTGTGTGTGTGTGTGTGTGTGTGTGTGTGTGTGTGTGTGTGTGTGTGTGTGTGTGTGTGTGTGTGTGTGTGTGTGTGTGTGTCTGTGTGTGTGTGTGTGTTTTAGTTATATATAGCCATATCATGTCCAAATTTAGCTGGAAATTTGGCTGGCTCCCATGGAAGAAAAATGTATTTTAATAAAACATTTTGAGGTTAGGATTAGAAGTGCCACTTCAGGTGGTGAAGTTATTTGGGTAACACTTTATTTATTAAAGGGCCTTTATAAAACATTCGTAAGCATTGCTGGAAAATTTATGAAAGGCTAATGCCAAAATGCATAAAATGATATTGAAGGTTTTATGGAACTTTTGTTTTTGAAGAAAGAACATCAATTGATTATTATTATTATGAGTTGACTGATTTTTTCCCCAATTAATCCTGCAAGTTATTAGCTTGTTTTTTCTGCCCGCACTTTTAAAAAGTTGAAGAATGTACACGTAGTGCTTTATAAGAAAGTTATAAATGAAAATTTGATTAACACTATAGTTTGAAGGTATTAAAATCATTAATTTGGCTGAATTTCCTTTAAGAAGTAGATACCCTAATATAGTATTGCTAAAAATGTGTGGCACCAAGTGCCAGCTTACTTTTTTTGTGACATGTAACTTATGGTCTCTACTTCATAGAGAAGCATGGAATTGAATGCATAGTTCATTTGTAGTAAAATGATTATGGAGCCCCATTCCAGTACAGATTATTATTAATGAAGACCAGATGCCAGGCGAATGAATGATTGTCCATGTAAACATAAATTTGCATAAAATCTCCAATATCATCCTACATGTTTTGACATAAGTCTTTCATAAATTCTCCAACATTGCATTATAAAATATTTATACAATGCTTATGAATGCGAAAAAGGAACTATGCTGGCTTCAAATAAAAGAGTTCTGGTGGACAAGACCTAATGCTACGTCTAGGTATGTTTCAGAAAACAAACTGGTTGTCTTCACTAAATTATGACGTGCTGAGTATGACTGTATTATAATACCAGGAGTGTTAAATATAATTGTCTCCTCTGTTTTGGTGAGAGCATTACACTGCATCACAATGTAGCTTTGCTTTTGAATGACTATGAATTACAATGAATGATAAATAACATTATTGAGCATGTTGGATCTTTGACGTTGGGCTACTGTTCGGAAGGTCGTGAGTTCAAACCCCAGCACCGCCAAGCTGCCACTGTTGGGCCCTTGAACAAGGCCCTTAACCCTCAACTGCTCAGATGTATAAAAGAAACAAAATGTAAGTTGCTCTGGATAAGGGCGTATGCCGTAAATGTAACGTATTTTGAAACTGCCGTGTTGTTCATGAACTTTTCATAAACATAATCTGTGCTATATCTTTAATGCTAGCAGAGAATTTCTCGCTAGAGAGCAGCCCTGATGCAGGTTCCTGCTTTAAAGTTTACCACATGAACATCGGTACATGGTGTCACCATGCAAAGTATTTTGGTAATCCGTCTTTTTACAGTCGAAGTTCTAGATATTACCCAAATAAGGGTGTGGAACAAACTCTACAGTACTGCGTCATTATTTGGATTAAAAAGACGGATTGACTAAATTTTCTGACATATTCTATAATACTAAGAAAAAAAGCACTTGACTATAGTAAAGTACCTCATAATTGGATATTCATTTTGAGGAACAGATTAATTATTTGGAATAAAAAGAAAAAACAGTAGAATTTGAGTTAGTTATAAAAAAGTTATTCAAGCTAAAAAGGACAGTAAGTTGAGCTACACAAATAGAATTTCTCAAGGTCGCAGAAGGTCCTGGTTAAACCATAGTAATCATCATCAGCATCTTTTATGGCCCAGGTTTAGTCACCTTTTGTGATAATTGACAGGTATGTACTGTATATTCTGTATAGCTATCTATAATTCAATTACAGTGAAAGTAAAGCGAAAGGTATTGGCCTTTAAATGTTGAAAACTGCATAATGCATATATATATATATATATATATATATATATATATATATATATATATATATATATATATATATATATATATATATATATATATATATATATATATATATATATATATATATATATATATATGTTCTTACCACTTTTTAAAAGGAATAATTGGCTTATATTGAGTTTACTTTCCAATTTATTTTCAGTTTCCAGTTTCCAATTTATTTCCAGTTTCTACCTTATTCCAAATAATTATCCAATTATAGTGTATTTTATTATGTCCTAGATCTTGACAGAGTTTTCAGAGAAATTTGCCTCACCACCCACCGTCACAGTGATTAATCAGTCCTTCAGCGTTTGTATTGCTGTACAGTTTGATACAAATTACATAGCAATATTTGTACGACCATCAAAACCAAATTACAAAATAATATCATGTATTTCTGATATGTATTTCCAATAAATGTGTGTGTGGAAGGTGTGGGGTGTGAGGTAGATAAAAAAAGAGAGAGAAATAGACAGTGAAGGACACAAACACAGACACAGAGAAAGAAAGAGAAAGCAGAGGTGACTGTGTACTGCTTACATTATGTACAATATGTGTGATATATTGCTGCCAGGCACCATGTAACATGCTAAATATATCACAGGTATTGACATTGCAGTGACTTTTTTAGATGTTTGCACCAAATACATAAGGAAACTCTAGTAAGGACATGAAAGAGAACAAGATGGTGTGAGGAAGGAGGTCACACAGGTAGAATGCTCATCTTTATTACATGATGCACATCTGCACACAGGTTGAGCTTGCGGTTGAGCTTGCTGAACTGTTGGAAATTTTTTTCTCTTTCCACTTTTTTTTCCATTTCCCTTCCCTTGCTTCTGTGGACTGCAAATAGGACAGCAACCAAGGGGTCTGCACTACAAGCAGCAGATTAAAGGATTACCATTAATTAGATGTCAGGGACAGAAAGGGACTTTGCCTGTCTTGACCGTGATACAATATCTCCTAATCTTCTGTGCTCCTGGATGAAAAGAAATCAGTTCATTGACTGAAAAAAAAAGTACAAATGAATATGAGAATGAGGCAGTGAAAGCGGGAGGGAGTTAGATGGAGCTGGACATAGAGATAGAGAAAGGGATGAAAGAGTGCAAGGAATCTTTTAGACTCTTTATGCTTCGTGCCAGAAGGGACACTCAGACATTTCTATGGTAACAGAGAGAGGAGCAGAGCACAAGATAATAATAGGGATGAAGGGATGAAGGAGGAAGAAAGAAAGAGACATAGGTAATAATGAAGGGATATAAGGAGAAGGAGAAAAGGAACTGGAGTGGGTATCTGAGGTGAAAGAACAATAGGGCGAGACATTGAGACGCCGCTGATTGAGCTGTAATTCCCAAACACACAGAGATCCACAGGCACATGCACAAACACATAATTACTAATGCCTTGTCCAGAGCAGCCACTCGCCTGGAGACAATCCGGTCCCATAGTTTACATTCATGTCATAGTTTTAAATATGTATATTGATTCCAGTCCACAATATTCAGGGACATTATAAGGTGCATTTCAGAAAACTGCAATTTACAACCATAATAAAAGAATATCATGCATGAACAAGAGGTTCTGAAAAAAAAAGGTGGAGACCGATAAGGCCTGTGTCTGTAATGGATGCCTTGACCTGATTTGCAGTGGTTTGTGGGTGAAAAAGTCTAAAGCAACATTTCTCAACTCAGAAAGTATAACAGGGAGCAGGTTCTCTAGAGTGTTCTAACCTGACCACGGAGAGACAGACCAGTATCAAAACCGTAAATTAAATGTAAGGTCAAAACCATTTTTGTGACATGTATCACTAAGAGCAATGTTTTTATAAAGTGAGAGAACCATAGCGGTGTCCTCTAGCTCTATGCTGAGGAAACTGTGTGTGTGTGTGTGTGTGTGTGTGTGTGTGTTCAGCAGGAAGCTCCAGTTATGCAAACCCAACACCTGCATGCTAGTGTTATATTTGCCTCTGTGGTGTTAGCTGATCTATGTTATCTATAACTATGGTCTTACACTATGCAACCACTGAGAAAAAACATTTCTAGCATTCCACTTCATTTTCCACTGGTTTTAGTACATCATCCAGGTATTTGGAACTTTTGAATGAGTAAGCCTAGCTATATTTACTGTATTTTCTTATTCATTGACTATTTTATATTACAATGTATCTGCCTTTCTAATTTATCTTATCTTATCTTATCTTATTTTGGCTAAATGCGGGCACACTGGTAGTCAATACAGGTAACTGAGGGACGTTACAGTAGTTGGAGAATAGGAAACTGAAGAGATAGCATTTATGTGCTTGAAGCTACAGTAAAACCTGTGTACATTTTCCTAGATTTTGTGCCTGCCTGCATCTCTTTTCCAAAGATCTAAAGGGTAGAAAATTCTGCAGTCTAGCTTAGTACACTATGGGTGTGTCTAGGATGTAAAAAAAAAAAAAAAAAAAACAATATTTTTTTTAAATGCTCAGCATAGAATACAATGATGTCCAAATCAAATGTTGAGATCTCTTCATCAGGACTATTTTTAAACATTATGTACATGTATCCTTTCTTGTCCTACATGTCTGTTAGATACAGTATCCACTCTGGACAAAATGGCAGAGAAGGAGCAGTTGATGATCAATTACATTATTTGTAATTGTTTTTAATGAAAACTTTATTCATGATCAGAAATCTGGTATATTCACAGAATATTCAATCTTATCCCTAAAGGTACCTTTGGGTTTAGTGGTGCCTTGGAAACATGATGTGATGTATAATATGCTGTCTTCAAAGCATGTCTCAAATGTTTTCTTACTGGTATCTTCATAGTTATCTACGTTCTCCCACATAAGACCCTGACTTACAGTATCACACACAAGACTCAAGGCAGCTGCTTTGTGTTTTGAACACAGCCTACGTCTCACCAGATTTACCAGCATGACCACACTACTTAGGCTTAAAGTATGCAATGTAAACCATTTGAAACACAGCTTATGTGTTTCAGAGGCAGGGCTGTGTGTATGTCTGAGAGATGGGAGGACAGGTGAGGAGTACAGGGTGGAAGGAGGAATTCCCAGTGAGCCCCCCCTCACTAATTACTTTGGGGACTCTGAGATTTTAAGGGATTTATAGAAAAAAATAGTTTCCAATTTACCCTGTCACTTGATGTTTGCCTCCATTTGAGGGGTGATCTGACATTCGGAAAGCAAACACCCACCAAGCGTGCATTAGTGTTCTCTGATAAAAGTGAAATGTTATTAGAAGGCTGTCTGCTGCAGGCTTTATCCCCTGGTAGTGTGTATAGGGTAATAATCTTCTGGACAAACACACTGTCCCTCCCTAAAGGCACACATACACACACACACACACACACACACACACACACACACACACACACACACACACACACACACACACACACACACACACACACACAAAAAAAAATTCTCAGCATATCGTCTGGACACAGTCCATATCAGTACAAGTCAAACTCACAGAGGCACGCTTGCTTCTAAGGAGCTACGGCAAATGTGACCTTTCTAAAGTGAGTTGCCTAAAAAGAATAAATTACTCATGAAAGTTTAAAGATGGAGCAAATGGTTTTTGGCTGTTGATGAAGTCATATATCAGCCACTTTAACAGCGCAGGATATAGACATTTATTAAGAGTAGTGAAAGAACAGTCTTGTGTTTATAGATGAAGAGACACCCAAACATGTCAATCACCTCCCCATCAAACTCTACCACCTGCAATCACAGCTCTCATCATATGTTAACTTCCCTCACACAAATCCGTGTTTTCTTTAAGCATAACACATAACACATAAAAGGCATGCAATTTGCTCTTATATGTCTTGAACCATTTATTCGATATTGAGTAAGGAATAAAGCACAGCAGGCGTGCTGTTATAAGAAAATATTCAACAACCTGGCTTTGTGATGCGGCCTGTTAAGAAGTGCAGTTAACTGTTTTCCAATAACAGCATGTCGCAAAAGTGTCATTCATGTCAAGGGTCATAAGTGTATTCCTCTTATACCACAGCATATTGCCACAATTTGCCAACATTTTTATTTATTAAAGAACGTCATACATTTTATCCATTAGTTCCCGTTATCACTCGCAGCTTGTCACAAAACTGAGAAACAACGAAGCAATCTTAAGACATAACAGAAAACAGAAACGTTGCAGCTTAAACTGGGACTGTTACAAACCACTAACACTGGAGACTCCTTCCAAAAATGCTAAATAAACTTCTCCTCACAGTAAATTTCACAATATCAACAATTATACAATTTTAAAAATCCATTTATAAGTAGTTACTTCCATACAAGTCGTTGGGGATTATTATACAGCAGAAAGGATAATTTCTGATCAATTCTAGCTGTTATTATTTAAAAAAATTAGTGCATTAACATAAACCTGTTATTTGCCTATTGTCAGAACCGAGCCGTTTATTAATCAACACCTTTTCAACTACTCAGAATTGAGAATTCAGTGGTGCTGTGGTGCTACCCTTAATGACTATTTATTCAGTTTCATGTTTTGTTGCCGGCTTAAGAGTTGACGCATAAAAACAATATGACTGTCAGTGAATGCAGGCTTGTGTTTTTCTGTAAATGAGAGCTGATATGCCCAAGGTTCCTCGTCTGTGTTTTGCGTGTGTCTGAAATTAAAGTAAATTGATTATACACAGTCGCTGTTCTGATTAAATGTGGGTCATATCAGTGAAAAACATAAAGAGCACTTTACAAATATGTGACACCTACCAAATGATGACACACAAGGTTGACACTATTAATTACTTTCCAGACACTTGAATTTAGATAAGGCAGTTATTATAACGCAAGATAAATGAGGAAAGTAGAAGCAGAAGCCACATTATGCTAAACAGTGTACTGTCCCTGAACAGCTAGCAGTTGCATCATTAGCAGGTGTTCTTATTAAACGCTTAATGATGTGGCTGGTTATCACCTAAGGGTTAGTGGTTTTGTTTAGCTTATACATGTGGATATGTTTACTTATTTTCTTTTTAAACCTTTGTGCGAGTCAGAGTCATGATCACTATCCATTTTTTAATGTCCTATCACTAAATGAGAAATCTATGCAAATGAAGTGCACAGATTTGCATATCAGCAAGAATAAGGCTCAGTACTTCCATGACTATGTAATCGCCTTAAGAATTAGAAAGCATGTGAAGTGCATACATCAGCATTCATGTGTGTGTGAAGCAGCAACAACGTGCCTAAACCAGTGACAGCCGACGTGCGCCTCGGCGGAACAGATGGTAACGTTTGTTGATATTAATTTTCCCCTCATCATCCCCTTTCAACACTATCTCTCCCACTTGCTGCTGTTTTACTGACTTTTAACAAGGAGGATATTTTCGTTTAGCCACCATGAGAGACTGTGTAAATCTGTTGGGTTTTACAGTCACCTAGGTGCTTATTGGATCTGAACAACAAACCCTTATGTTTGAAATTCAGAAAGTTACTGAAAAGAGTAAAAAGTGTGGCCTTAACGTAAATGTCTATGAGATTCTATATTTGACTGGTCATTTTTTTCATAAACACATTCACGTGTGTGTGAGTGCGTGTGAGAGTAGACAATCAATATTACTGCAGAAGGTGTGTGAGGGAGCTGCAATGTAATTAGAGAGCAATAGAGCAAGGCTCTGTGCATTGTGTGTGTGTGTGTGTGTGTGTGTATGTATGTGTGTTTGTGCATGTGTGTCTGTGAGTGGGTCTGAGTGGGTTGCGTGTGTTTGGAAGTGCATTACACACCTTTTCAAAGTTTAATGTCACCAAAATTTCAGCACATGACATGTTTTAGTTTTTCATACACGTCAAGTTAACGTGACTGACAGCACTTTATAAAACACCCATAACAGCCATGTTTTTAGGTCATGTCTGTTGATACCAGTTTATTGCACATGATATTAAATCATGAGCTTTTCTTCTCATTATGAATATTTCTGAATAGGTTAAAGCCTTACACCACACTGGGGGAAAAGCATATTGATTTATTTGGAGCACTTAAGCTGACTATGATTTGGGACTGAAGTGCTCGAAGACTGCAGATTGAGATTGATTTGTCACCCTGTAATTTCTCAGAATTGCTTGTCACAGGCTCTATATCCTAATGCTTGGTGCTCTAAAAAGCACAACATTAAAATTCTTCCCACGATGATGGCGGCAATATGAGAAAAACAAGTCAGCACGTACAGCAGAACTGCATGAACTTTGTAACACACAATTGCAGCTCTTAAGATATATGGAAAGCTTTAATCCTTTGTGTTGTGCACTAGATTGGAGTAGCAGAGATAACAAGTGCATATTTTTAATTTCATAATATATCTAATTGCTTTTTGGCAAAAGCATCCAGGCAGAATCTCCATTTATCTGACGTGTGCTGCCAGTAAACGCTGCCAAAATGTGCCAAATCGCTCATTAGAAAGAAACATGCAGAAAGGCTTTGCACACTGCTGCCTATTCCTAATCATGTGCAATGGCAACCCTGTGTTGTGTCAACAGGGAGGTCCAAATAGTCCACGGGGAAGCAGAGCATTAGAGGAACCTAAGCAGGCTGTGTCAGAGAAGAGAAAGAATCAAGGTACCATTAAATATGAGGTGAGAATGAGAAATGTTTTTTTAAAAAAGTAGGAGGTTTGCCTAGCTGAAGTCAAATTGCAGGCTTGGTGATATTCCCGGCAGTACACTGAGAGGAAGTGACTCAGTTTACGGTGTATTTAGGGGGCCTTTAAAAGAGTGGCTTAGGTCATTTACACAAAGTACACCCCAAGTGAAAGTAAATAGCACAGCAAGTGGACTCACAGCACAGCTGGAGAGAAATAAACACGAACAAATCAAAAGAAGTTCATTAAATATCTCAGCCTGCTTTTCATGTGATTCTGCAGACCAAAGGGGGGGAAAACAGGACTCCATGTAGGTCATCATCTATATCCTAAGGCGTCACTTTTCCTTCTGTCACTCACTACATTTCCTTAAATGTACATGTTTTCTCTGTCTCTTTCACATCTATAGAGAAACAAATATTCAAAAATAACTATATAATATACAGGACATATAAATATTTTCTCTTTCTTTATCACAAGCACACATTTCCTCATCGTGCACACTAATGCAGACATTTTCTTTCATCCAGAAGTATGCTATGCAAATATAAACATATTTTGTCTATTACAAATTCACCCCATCTCTATCTCTCAGTCCACACACACACACACACACACACACACACACACACACACACACACACACACACACACACACACACACACACACACACACACACACACACAAAGACATATATGCAGAATGGATTTTCTCCCCCACACTGTTTGAAGCTGTGTGTGTTGGCGGCTTGGGGGGTGTCGCAGGTGTGTTGAAGACCTATCGGTGGCAGACAGGGAGCCAGGATTACACACACGCTAGATTAAAACAGCACCACTGCCTGCTGGGAATTCTACCAATTATCAGCTCCCGACTTAAAGAGGAAACCAGATGCAGAATGGGCTGGGCGACTGCCCACGCTTTTTCTCATGTCCACCTCATGTCCACAGAGCACTGCCACAATGAGATAAACACTGCTCACTGAGAGCTTGGCCACGCTACAGAAAAAAAACAGTGAAATTAGCAATGAGAGCTGCCTTGGCTTGAGAGCATTTGTCACTTTGTTCTGATGCTTTCACTGACTGGGCTTAAGTGTGCGAGCTGGTTATCTCTTTTGTTTCATAGACAGCTGACAAGAAATAGTTTTAAAAGATTTTATTTGCACTTTAAGCCTGCGTTATTAAAGCAGGCCTCTTTTGTTGCAGAGAGGCGTAGTGGCAGATTCAAGTGCTCTTGTGAGAGCTGGAGAGTGTAGCGAGTTTAATGAGAGCATTCAAGCCCAATATCCTGCTCTCTGCAGCTCCATTCCCAAGGCTGCTTTTTTTTTTATTTCACTCCAACCTCTCTTGTGCCCTCCCTTTCTTGCTTTTTTTCTGTGTGTCACTGAGAGACTTTGACAAAGGCAGACCAAAGTGACCACCCCCCCTGAAAGGGCTCCATCCCCAGGATAACAGCACTCTCCAAACAACTGCAAGCAATAGACCTTTACCATGCCCCTGAAACTATGCTCCCAGTCCACACTAAAGCCTTGATCTTCTCTCCTCCATTCCCAAACTCTTGAGAACATGATTCACAGTACAGCAGCTCAGGCCACCAGGGTCTCTGCAAAGCCCCAAGTGATTGCAGTGCAATTTTCATAAGACCAACACCTTCCTGGAAGTGAAACTTTCTAAGGTGAAAACACTGTGGCTGATAGCGACAGGTGTCAGAGAGGCTTTGCGATCACAAGAGCTACAACCTTGAACAGGAGACGCATAAGCTTTGACTCCCAGTGGACACCTGGTAATTAAGAAAAGTGTAGGGGAGAGATGCTGGTCCAAAGTCACACCTAAAACACTGTGCATCAACACAAGCTGAATAGTGCGGCTAAAGCCATGGGGAAGGCTGTACCGAGAGTAAATCTCTCTGTCTCTTCATGCTCCACAGCTCCTCTTCAGACAGGCTGCTATATTTGAAAGCTATCGACGTGGTTGTTGAATCAATGCAACTACAAAGTGCTGAATTAGAGAGACTTAAAGAAAGGTTAGAGGTGATGGATTGAGTGTGTGATGTTAAAAAAAGGAGAAAGTTAAAACACAGACATCTTGTTTAAGGTACATAGAATTATTCAATGTCATTTGCTTTGCAGCACACGTTTGCTGGCAGCTGCACCATATTACTTAATCATGTGGGCTGCCAAATGAGTCCACATGTCATCTATTACCCTAATAACCTTTATTCCAACAACAAAGTACTGCAGAATGTCTACTGAGGTTTGTAATATGGCGAAAAATATATCACTAAACTTTTCAGTATATAGGATATCAGGATTTCAGCATATATTCAATAGGATTTGTGAAATACTATTATTTCTTGTATTCCAATACAGTATATTATTATTATCCATCCATCCATCCATCCATCCATCCATCCATCCATCCATTTTCTGTACCACTTATCTCACACAGGGTCATGGGGGACTACACAAGGAACGCGAGGCACAAGGTGGGGGACACCCTGGATGGTGTACCAATCCATCGCTGGGCACAGTCGCACAAACATTCACATTCACACACTACAGACAATTTGAAAATGCCAATCAGCCTACAACACAACACGTGTCTTTAGAGTGGGGGAGGAAACCAAAATACCCAAAGGAAACCCCTGAAGCACAGGGAGAACATGCAAACTCCACACACACAAGACGAAGGAAGGATTCAAACCCCCAACCCTAGAGGTGCAAGGCAAACATGCTAACCACTAAGCCAGAATATTACAAAATTACACTATTTAAAAAGGGCAAATTTCAACATTCATTGTTATTCTGCATAACTTTGTAGTTTATTCACATTGTAAGGGTATGTTTAATAAGGGGTTAAAATATTTGTAATATTTTTTGGTGCAATCTGATAAATAAAGATTGATAGACAATACCTAGACAGCTACACAGTACCTACATGGACACCCTGAACCTCACCCCTTTTTGTGGTGCTGCATGTTTATAGTTATGATACTGCATATCCAGTCTCATTTTGAACACTTCCTGCTGTTTCATAGAATTTCAACTTGCTACAAAAACTAGTTTCTCAGCCTTTAAATAGCCTAGACTATTAATGTTGTGTAATTCTAGAGCATTCTGTCATACAGGTAGATGCCTGATTTTTCCATAGCTTGCTACCTAATCAAACTTGTCATCATACTGTATGTGAAAAGATCTTTATTGAATTTGTTTAACTTGGAATTTGGGAGGTTTCAGCCATAGGACAATAGCTTTAATTAACTAAATATAATCAAGTGAACAGCACTTAAGTTAAGTTTGCTTGTCTTGTGACCAAGACTTGTTCTTTTCTGGCAAATAGGAATGCTACAGTAAAGTCTTAAAAGAACTAGGCAAATGACAGGTAGCATTTTCTTGCCTCTTTGAGTTAATGATCTGATTACAAGTCTAATCCACAATGTTATCGATCAAACTACTTAAAATATTTTGTGACAGTTAGATTTTTTTTTAGTATATTTAGCAACAACTTGCTGGGCAAGCCATCATGACTGCATAAAGTGTTTAACAATACCCACAGTACTCTCAGAAAAAACTTATCTTGACATTTATTGTAATAATGAAATCATAATGTCATACCACTCAACCCCAATTCTATTATATGCACTATTTGTAAAATAGTGATTTATTTTAATGATTTTAAATGAGTATGGTATTACTCAGGTTTAGAGACCTGGCTGTTTTTTTGGAGGTTATGCCTCATTTGCATGACTTTGGAGATTTGCATTGCAGTTGCCCATAAAACCATGACCAATGATAGGAGAATATGCACTGTGCCTACAGGTGGTTTACCCCAATGCACTGAGGTCTTACTTACATCCAACCATCTGTGCCATGCTGAGAGCTGTTCAGTTTTCACCATTCACATCTTTCCTGAGTAAACTGAAGTAAGTATGACACTATGGGGAATGCCCCGGTGGTAAAGAAGCTAGGCAAATCAACTCCACATGCAAAGCTCCCTGCATATGTGTATAACACACATGTGACTTTTAAAAAACAAATTCAGAAAATGGACACCAAAAACTTGTCATCACTCTTAGATTGAATGACATGCACTAGGTACAGTGGGGGAAAAGTATTTGATCCCCTGCTGATTTTGTACGTTTGCCCACTGACAAAGAAATTATCAGTCTATAATTTTAATGGTAGGTGTATTTTAACAGTGAGAGACAGAATAACAACAAAAAAACCCAGAAAAACGCATTTCAAAAAAGTTATAAATTGATTTGCATTTTAATGAGTGAAATAAGTACTTGACCCCTTCGACTTAGAACTTGCAATCACAGAGGTCAGATGTTTCTTGTAGTTGGCCACCAGGTTTGCACACATCTCAGGAGGGATTTTGTCCCACTCCTCTTTGCAGATTCTCTCCAAGTCATTAAGGTCTCGAGGCTGACGTTTGGCAACTCGAACCTTCAGCTCCCTCCACAGATTTTCTATGGGATTAAGGTCTGGAGACTGGCTAGGTCACTCCAGGACCTTAATGTGCTTCTTCTTGAGCCACTCCTTTGTTGCCTTGGCTGTGTGTTTTGGGTCATTGTCATGCTGGAATACCCATCCACGACCCATTTTCAATGCCCTGGCTGAGGGAAGGAGGTTCTCACCCAAGATTTGACAGCACATGGCCCCGTCCATCATCCCTTTGATGCGGTGCAGTTGTCCTGTCCCCTTAGCAGAAAAACACCCCCAAAGCATAATGTTCCCAACTCCATGTTTGACAGTGGGGATGGTGTTCTTGGGGTCATAGGCAGCATTCCTCCTCCTCCAAACACGGCGAGTTGAGTTGATGCTAAAGAGCTCGATTTTGGTCTCATCTGACCACAACACTTTCAGCCAGTTCTCCTCTGAATCATTCAGGCAAACTTCAGACGGGCCTGTACATGACCTTTCTTGAGCAGAGGGACCTTGCGGGTGCTGCAGGATTTCAGTCCTTCACGGTGTAATGTGTTACCAATTGTTTTCTTGAAAAGTGAAAGTGACATGTGAAGGCCAACGTATGGTAACCCATACTTGGAATTTGTCCTCTGCATTTAACCCATCCAAGTTAGTACACACACATTAGGAGTTGTGAGTACACATACACACACACACAAACACACACACACACACACACACACACACACACACAGAACACACCCAGAGCAATGGGCAGCCATTTTTGCTGTGGCGCCCAGGGAGCATTTGAGGGTTAAGGGCCTTGCTCAAGTGCCCAACAGTGGCAGCTTGGCAGTGCTGGGATTTGAACTCATGACCTTCCGATCAGTAGCCCAACTTCTTAACTACTGAGCTACCACCGCCCCTATGGTCCCAGCTGCCTTGAGATCATTAACAAGATCCTCCCGTGTAGTTCTGGGCTCTCTCTCTTCCTCACCGTTTTCATGATCATTGAAACTCCACGAGGTGAGATCTTGCATGGAGCCCCAGCACCAGCTGTTGTCACCTTCTCACCAAGCTGCTTGGCGATGGTCTTGTAGCCCATTCCAGCCTTGTGTAGGTCTACAATCTTGTCCCTGACATCCTTTGACAGCTCTTTGGTCATGGCCATGGTGGAGAGTTTAGAATCTGATTGATTTAGATAGATAAAATTTAGATCCAAAATTTATGTATCTCTGCAAAGCTGCTTTGTGACGATGTCTATTGTTAAAAGCGCTATACAAAAATAAATTGAATTTAATTGAATTGAATTGATTGATTGCTTCTGTCGACAGGTGTCTTTTATACAGGTAACAAGCTGAGATTAGGAGTACTCCCTTTAAGAAAGTGCTCCTAATCTCAGCTCATTACCTGTGTAAAAGACACCTGGGAGCCAGAAATCTTGCTGATTGATAGGGGAGCAAATACTTATTTCACTCATTAAAATGAAAATCAATTTATAACTTTTTTGAAATGAATTTTTCTGGATTTTTTTTTGTTGTTATTCTGTCTCTCACTCTTAAAATACACCTACCATTAAAATTATAGACTGATCATTTCTTTGTCAGTGGGCAAATGTACAAAATCAGCAGGGGATCAAATACTTTTTTCCCTCACTGTATATGTGCTCATGCAAATCCTCTTAGCAGCCACATGCAATAGCAGCTTTTGTGCTGTTGTGTTCACATTCATTATTTACCATGCCTGTGCCCCCTTATATCAGCCTACTCTCCTTCTCAAGTTTAAAAACAAATAATGTTTTATGTGGTTTAGTATGTACAGACATCAGTAACTGCGAGCCAGTCCTGTGTATCAGAGGTGTCCTTGGAAACCTTATTGCATCTCAATTAAAACACAAGCCCACAGGCCTCCTCAGTACCTTCACTGCTGTAGTTCTCATCTGTTTAATTAAAACACACCCCTGACAATGCAGTCAGACAGTTCATCCTTTATCACACACACACACACACACACACACACACACACACACACACACACACACACACACACACACACACACACACACACACACACACACATTATATCCCCTTCCTGCTCCTATCAAGTGCAGAACAGGCACCTGGGGACCCCCTACTGAGTCAATCAGAGACAAGTGCCATGTTATCATTAGAGTCTGTAATGTCTGCGTTAGCTGGCCGTTGTTAGGGGACTGCGTGATGGATCCCAGGAGGGAAGGGTGGGACTGAGGCTCTGGAGAGCCTGAAAAATGCTGCACTGCCTGTCAGAAATGTATTGTATGGGTGCCTAAAATAAATTCTTAAAATGAACCAAAATCACAACAACATAATTAACTATCACTTTTAATGCATAAATAATGAATTCCAATTCATGCAAAGCATGTAATACTAAACCAGTATAGAAACAGAACATAATATGATTTAATATGGAATATGATTTTCAGTTGCATATGCACAACAGATTTGTGCGTAGGGTGATTTACAGATTGTTAGTGTGCAACTTTTCCTTCTAACACCCCCACCACCTGTGAAAATGCACGGGGCAGACGGCACAAGTGAACTAGAAAAAAAACAAGCTCCCTAAACAATTCTCTTGCTACCTCCTACACTATCACATTTATCATTTGTTCAGACTATTTCACAATTTCTGTTTTATTTTGTTCATTGAATCCTTAGTGATGACTTTTTAACCTGTAACTATTTTAAGAAAAAACATCTCTCTATACAATTTTATTTTGAACTATATAGTATTTGATCGAAATCAAAAAGGTTTTCAGTAAAACATTCTAGGAATCCAGTGTTCATACACATTATAAATATCTATGCAATTTGTTATATAGCCTATAATACCTTATGGTTACTGGTATAAGACTGTATACATTCTCATTGGTAGTTAGATAAATGTAATCATAAACAATGAGTAGACTCAGTAACTTCATAATGTGAGGTTACATAATGATTATAATTTATATTTATATGACCAAGACACTAACATTATAATGCACTCTAACATTATAACTTGCCATTCAGATACTATACAAAAGCCTGTGCTATATCAGTGTCTACAATGTACTTATGAACATATATTGTAGTGTGCTACATAACCTGACATTATTAAGTCATATGCTTTATAAAGTACTACACATAAAATTAGGGATGCATCAATACCATTTTCGTCAGACCAAGTATGGGTACATGTTTTTTGATATTTACCCATACTGATACCAATACTGATACTAGAATGAGTAACCTACTTAGTATTAATCACTCAGGGACATTTCATTTAGCTCTGTATGTGTTTCCAGAGTTTGCATAATGGTCATGAAATGTGCACATGTGCATATTCATGCACTAGGCTACTAGGCTCATCCTGTATAATGTATGCGGTAGATCCAAGTTACCTTGGATCATGTAAGGTTGCAGTGGAGAAGAGCAGGTTTTGTTTCACTTCAGAAAACCACTTCTGTACAGCTGCAAGTAATGTGTGGTTCATTGTCTTCATTTCATCACAATCCCTCATTGTCAATGACCAATAGTGGCTGATCATCAAGACTGTTAATATACTGGGTAAGAGCTGTTATTTTTACTCACCTATTTTTTCACACCAGAGTTTGCTACAGTACTGGTTGCTGCTGTGGGCTGCTAGCAATGAACTCCTTGTGCTGATGTTCTGCCACTGGAATGAAATGCACCATGACTCCTGAGCCAAGTGTAGACTCTGGCAAAAAGGAAATGCGTGTGTCTCAGAGCTCAGTTCTCACAGAAGTGAAGTACTCTCACGTGCAACAATTTCTCTCTACGCTCACTTATGTCTGCCCTTGGAGTCTATATTTGAACTCCATAAGATGTTTTATCAGGTTACTTGTAGGAGAATGCTATATAAATGATTATCATCATTTTGTGGTCACTGCCATTTTGTATTCATTTCCCTGTTCATTAACTTGACAATGTATGCTAGGCCTATGCACTTAATATCACAAGGTATGGGATGTTGATACTGAAGCATTTGTATGAATACAAGAGTAAATAAGTAAATGAGCACAATATCATGCCAATATCCAATACCAGTACCTGTATCTGTATCTGTATCAATGCATCCCTACATAAAACAATAACTATAGGAAATTTTCTTTTCTCAAAGCTTTCTCTTTCATATCATAAGTAATTCTTACTTCACTGTTTCATTTATGTATCACTTCTGTCAAAGATATTTCTCCTAAAATTACTTGAGACTAGATTGAGACAAAAAAAAGACATACAGTATTATCCAAGTACACTTTATAGTATATAAAAAAGCGTGCATACAGTGCCCTCCACTAATATTGGCACCCTTGGTAAATATGAGCAAAGAAGGCTGTGAAAATTTGTCTTTGTTGTTTAACCTTTTGATCTTTTGTTAAAAAGAATCACAAAAATATTCTGCTCTCTAATGGATATCAAACAACTGCAAACACAACACAGGTTTATCCAAAAAAAAAAAAAACTTTGTTAAATATAGGTGTGCAACAATTATTGGCACACCTATGAATTCATATGAGAAAAATATATTTGAAGTATATTCCCATTGATATTAAAATTATTTTTTTTTTAGTACACACCTTTTTTTTTAGGTGACTAGAAACAGGAAATTGTTCAACCATGACTTCCTGTTTCACAGGGTATAAATATGAGGTAGCACATAGGCCAAATTCCCTTAGTCATTCATAACAATGGGTAAGACCAAGGAATATAGCTGTGATGTGCGTCAAAATGTTGTTGAGCTTCACAAAATGGGAAGTGGCTATAAGAAAATAGCACAAGCATTGAAAATGCCCATTTCCACCATCAGGGCAATAATTAAGAAGTTACAGTCAACTGGAAATGTTATGAATCAACCTGGAATTGGACGTGTGTCTGTATTGTCTCAACGCACTGTGAAGAGGATGGTTCGAGTGGCCAAAAAATCACAGCTGGAGATCACAGCTGGAGAATTGCAGAAGTTAGTTGTGTCTTGGGGTCAGAAAGTCTCCAAAACTACAATCCGAAGTCACCTACATCACCACAAGTTGTTTGGAAGGGTTTCAAGAAAGAAGCCTCTACTCTCATCCAAAAACAAACTCAAGCGTCTTCAGTTTGCCAGACACTACTGGAACTTCAAATGGGATCGGGATCTATGGTCAGATGAAACCAAAATAGAGAGCTTTTTGGCAATAAACACCAGAGGTGGTTTTGGGGCACACAGAGAGGTAGCCATATGGAAAAGTACCTCATGCCCATGGTTAAATATGGTGGTGGCTCTTTAATGTTTTGAGGCTGTTTTTCTGCCAGAGGACCTGGACATTTTGTTAGGATACATGGTATCATGGACTCAAATATCAAATCAAATGTCAACAGATATTAAATGAAAACCTGACTGCCTCTGCCAGAAAGCTTAAAATGGGCCGTGGTTGGATTTTACAGCAGGACAATGATCCAAAACATACATCAAAATCAACACAAAAATGGTTTACTGACCACAAAATCAAGGTCCTGCCACGGCCATCCCAGACCCCTGACTTGAAACCCATAGAAAACCTGTGGGGTGAACTGAAGAGGAGAGTCCACCAGTGTGGACTTCAAAATTTGAAGGATCTGGAGAGATTCTGGTCTCAGATCCCTTGCCATATATTCTTATTATATACCTCATCAGGCATTATAGGAGACTCAGAGCTGTTATCTTGGCCAAGGGAGGTAGCACAAAGTATTGACTAAAAGGGTGCCAATAATTGTTGCCTATTTAACTTTGTCTATTTAACAAAGATTTTTTTTTGATAAACCTGTGTTTTGTTTGCAGTTGTTTGATATCCATGAGAGCAGAGTACTTTTGTGAATTTTTTAAACAAAAGATCAAAAGGTTAAACAATAAAGACAATTTTTCACAGCCTTCTTTGCTCATATTTACCAAGGGTGCCAATATTAGTGGAGGGCACTGTATCTCTATATATTATTATGCTTGTAGTAAGCATGGTTTAACTTAAATAGTATATTTGAATCATTGCCTCGGCAGATCTGTGTTGAGCATTGAGGTAAGGATTGTAAGATTACTAGGGTCTTTTGGATCAGGAGAAAAAACCTGAGAGACTAAAGATTTAAGCAGAAATCTCCTTTTTCATACCATTTGATCTGTTTGCTGTCTAGGAGAAACTAAAGATAATAAAGAGATCTCTTTCTAAACTTTCTTTTCTTATGGGTGGGCATTTATAGAGACATATTGAGAATGTCAGGCAATAAGTCAGTGTGTATGCTATGTAACACATTATAAATGTCCTTAAAATTGATCATGAATACTGGATTCATTAAAACAACACTTTTTCTAATCTGGCCTTTTTGTGAATTACTGCTTGAATATCTCTAATGGCTCCTGTATGCAAATTCACTGAAATACCTAGACACAGCATATACCATATACTATATTTACTGTACTAAACCTCCCCTGACACTGAGAAAACATGAGATTGCCCATGTCAGTACAAGCTAGACCTTAAGTTAAAGCTGTTATTATGAATCAAGAGAGCTGAACAGACCGTGATGAGGAGGTGAAAGAGAAAGATTGAGTGAAATTGAGCCATTGAATGTGATAATAAGTAAATTATGCAACTGAGGATTTAACAGAAGGTAAAAGAGAACCACCTGTGGTTGTGTTAAAAAGTGATAACTTTCACTAAAATACTAGACGCTGCTAGACAATGTGGCCCGCATATGTTTTTGAACTATACAATCCTAATGGAAAGAGAGCCATATACACATCTCAGCATGCAACCTTTCAGTTGAAATTTCAGTTGTATTACACAGGAGTGGGTGGCAGCAATGGATTGCATGTGTGGGCACATTAATCATATGCATGTGCTGGTAAAAATGCCCCTTTTATACCAACACAGTGCTGTCAATTAGTTTGGTAAAATGCAGCTGATTAAAAATGGTAGAACATTATGATTCACCTGTCATGAAGACAAAAACTAAACTAAACCATTCATGCTAATAATGGCATAACAAGGTGTTCTTATAAGTAAGCGCTTTATAAACTGGACATGACTATACTGGGCAACTGCTCAACAGGACTCAGATAGTAAACCATCACCAACCAGTTTTTGGTCCATGGTTTGTTTAAAGAGAGAGATAAATCCATATCTCATAGAAGATTTCTCAGAGAGGCAGGACTTTAACCTCACCTGAGATCGAGACCTTATTGGAAGACTTTGGATAACATTTTATTTAGTCTTGGCCAGCTCTTCATCATTTTCACCTCTTTTTCCCTTGTCTCTCTCCTGTTCTGACATATTCATTATTCAACCCTTCATCTCCACACTGGTCCCACAGGACGGGCAGTCTGGGTAAAGATCACTCCTCGTAATGATCTCTTATTTCTCCCTAGTGACCCTTTCCTTCACCAAGACGAAAGAGAAATTCCCAGAAATCCTCAGCCATGAAAAGATAAAGAGAGCAGAAGAGTGAGGCAGATTGGAGAGAAAAAAATACAGATTCTTTCACCTAACTGTGACAGTTGTGTCACTCACACATACTCTGTTCTCTGCCAAGGCATTTGGGTGTTGAGTTGATGGGGCTTGTCCATCCCTCACACTGCTTCAAAGCGTCTAAGGACTTTAACTGATCAGAGTTCCTCATTAAAAGTGGGCCAGGGTTCTTCTTCCCTTTAATGTTGCTCCCATCTCCTGCTGCTTGTACCCCTGCTTAGATTACCCTCTCCGCTAAGACATCATGTATTTATGAGTTCAAAGGGTGCTTCTTATAAAATGCCCTGGTCTGTCATATAAATATGGAATATAGCAGCACAAATGGATTCTTCTAGCCACAGAGATTCTTCATTATAGTGTATTCTTATGAATGTTTAAATGGAAGATTGCTGAGGAGGATAAAATACTACTTCTTATATTCCATAATAGAGAAGAACATCTGACTATTAGGTAACATTTTGCACCATTAAATACTGATATACCCATTGCTCCTAGGTGCCATATTGAGAACTCACTGTTCTTACATAAATTTCTGTGTTTTGCCCAATAACTCATTACTAGTACAGCAAATGCACCATGTTTCAAGCGTCCAGAAGATAAAAGCCATCTGTACCACGGCTTCCTGTCCAGTACAAGCCAATACAGCCTCTTAACCCATCTTTTTTTCTGAATTCATATTTCATGAATATGAATGATATTCATATTACTTTTTTCCCTTTTTGTTGTTTACTAGATTTTCTCCCAATTTACTCACATTCTGCTACCTTAAAAATGGTATCTTAGAAATTAAAATGTAATTTATCTAATATTAAATTATGCAATCATTATGAAAGAATTAGAACATTAAACCTATTTGTAAACTTTTATTTTTTTTATACTAAAGTTAGAAATTGCCTTATTTATTTGGCAGTTAGTTGTAACTTTGAATAACATGTCTTATTATGGCATCATGGGGTTGGGGCACAGTGGCTTAGTGGTTAGCACATTTTCCTTGCACCTCCGGGGTTGGGAGCTTGAATCCTGTCTCCGCCCTGTGTGCATGTTCTTCTTGTGCTTTGGGGGTTTCCTCCGGTTACTCCGGTTTCCTCCCCCAGTCCAAAAACATGCTGACTGGCATTTCCAAACTGTCCGTAGTGTGTAAATTTGCGTGTGATTATGCCCTGCAATGGGTTGGCACCCTGTCCAGGGTGTCCCCCGCCTTGTGCCCCAAGTCCCCTGGAATAGGCTCCAGGCTCCCCCATGAGCCTGTGTAGGATAAGCGGTGCGGAAAATAGATGGATAGATTATGGCATCAATGTGAAAGAATCATAATAGTACTAATCATATTTCTAGAAATTGTACTACAGACAATTTTTCCTTGTTTTAGTCATTTATTTGCAAGCAAAACTATATGCCAATAGAATTACACAATTTAAAAAATGAAAGGGTCCTGGCACCACAAGCTAACATCACCTCTCTTCGCCTTACTTTTTCTTGCACTTGAACACACTTCAGAGTGCATCTGACTGCCCGGCAAATATGCTCTGCACATACATGAAAAGAAATAAGCCTCCATTCCCAAATGTGGCAACTGTCTTTGTTAAAAAAAAAAAAAAGAGGAGAAAAAACAAGATCCAGAAACATATATTGAACTTGAATTTCAACAAGCTACTGTATTACTCTGTGGCACTTTAATGTTTAAAGTATCTTTGCCCTGTGTAATGTTTAATTGCTCACAGCATGCGCATTTTAGAATGTCTATATACTACCCTCAGTATGGTTTATTATTTATGTGTTTCCCTTATGAATAGATTCTTACTATTTGATTTTTTCACTCTGTTGTATACCCAAAATGTATTGTTACAGTTTGATCCTATATAGCAGTGACCCAGGGGCTGCAGGCAGTTAAACACTGGTTCATTAAGGCAGGCAGCCTGGTGCTGCACTGGACTGGACAGCGCCAAGACCGTGCAATACACTGAGAAGAGATCAATGGGCCAGAGTAATTAAAGAGCAGAAGGGGGGTGGAGAAGGCCAGTGCCAGTAAATACAAAGCTATGTCAGTAGATGTACAGCTATATGGAATACTGCACAGTCACGACCACATACACAAACACACCCATACATACAGATACATGCATTTTATATCTCTACCATGGCTTTCTGTTCACTGTCTAACATGAAACAAACCACTATAACATGCAATGTAAAACCAAATATACATAACTAAAATGGAAATACTCAGGCATCAAATATGCACCATATTTACACTGTACATGGTTCTAAGAGATATACAAATTCTATACCAATGCCACATATTGCTTGTTTACATGCTTGAAATAGGAGACCACACTGTGCGTGTGATTGCATGTAATGAGATGAACATTATCAGGATCGGTGACAGAATCATTTAAACAACACATTTTTAAATGTCATCATGTGCAAAGGTTACTATTATTTACTATTATATTATACCAACTATTATGTTTGTATTCAACAATAATTTTCAAAAATAATCTTCTCTCATTTGATGGATGTGTAATTTTACTGTAATCCACAACAAAATGAGGGTGACATTTAGATTTAAAACTTTTAAAACTCTCACTTAAAATGTTGAAAGTATATTTATTCAAAAGTGGCAGTTAAGTTGCTCTGAATTAATGAGTTTGATTACCTGTGATTGCACTAACAGACACATTTGCATTTATAAGCCAGCAGTGCCAGCAAAAAAACCTAACTAATGCATATAAATCTTTATATGATCTATGATATCAGATGATATAAAGACCATTTTATTGCTCTTGCTAAGTTTTACCATGTAACATTCAACCATTAGTAATTCTAAAAGGGAGGAGGAAGACATAAAATGGCATTATACTTAAGTAAGATAGACTGACTACAGAGTGGTTATTATGGAACACTTCAGTAGTGAAATGTCACTTACATTCCCCATAATGTGCTGCTAGAGAAGATCCAGTGTTTAGTAATAGAGCGTGGCCATGCTTCATCAATGAAATCTATTAGGCCTAATAACAATGAACATCATGCCATATCTCTGCTCTAAAATAAGATTCATTAAAGAGAGTAGAAATCTGAGTGCTCCAGAGAGGCTATGCACAGATCTACTGTAATTGCAAATTTATTCAGTCAACCTAAATTCTAGCCCCTGAAGATATACACAGCAAAATCAAACAATGTGTATTTAATGATAGAAGGAAAAGATTGTGTTTATGTGGATGCATGCAATTTGAAAATTTAATGTTAAATGAATGTGAAAACCACCCCAAACTCCGTCTATTTGGCATTCAGCATAGTGTATGAGATGTGAGGGTTGTGCCACATCTGCTTGTTGAATTTGTAATATCATAGGCGCACAGGGCCTAAAAAACTCCTGCAGTGTATTTAGAAATTAATGAGCTTAAGTTGTATTTAGGTAGAAACCTGGAGGCTTGAATTAACATCAGTTTCTCTAGTGAACAAACAGCAATGATAGGATTCAAATGTGAAATTATTACAACAGGCATTATATTATTAAATTACTCTTATTACATAAAAGCTGTGTTCACATTTGAGTGTTACTTCACAAAACTTAAGAGCATCTGATATACTGTACTTACAACAATTCTGGTTGACCCAGAATTGATAAGTCCTGAGTTTATCAGGGATAGGACCTGACATGTCAAGTGGGGCTTACAGGTGTCTTTTCTCTTCCACTGGCCCAGTCAAGTAATTGATTGATTTACTGATTCAGTTCAAGAAAAAGCTAGCAGAAGGAAAAGGAGGATCAGCAGGTCAAAGAGGAAAAAAGAAGGATCAGGCTCTCAATCTCGCATCTGATGGACTCTGATGCTCTCATACTGATGGTTCTTTCTAAATCATGAATGGTCTTTGCGTTTTGGGTTTATTTATTTATTCATTTATTATTATTATTATTTTATACTGTATCACACAAGCTGCTGTTGTGTTTTCCTCTTGTGTGTTGGTAGGAGCAAGGAGCTTTGCTGACGTGCTAGCACCCAGCTCATAATCTAACACCCAGCTCATTAGCAAGCATCCAACTCACTAGCTAGCACAAGTATGATGAAAAATAAATGCCATTACATATCATGTGAAATTATAAAGCATGTATTAAACATCCTGTACTATCAGGCACGGTTTTTGTAATATGCTGGCTTGAAGTCAGTCAGCACACTACTAGCTCTCCATTTCTTCCCTGATGAGTCAGTTTGGTGTTTGTAACCTGCAGCACTCTTCACTGAATGTTCACAAACAGAAGCTGCTGCTTTGTTCGTGGACTGTTCAGAAACAAGTTGCTGTGCTGTTCACTGACATTTCACAACCAGAAGCTTCTGTGCTGTTCATGGACTGCTCAGAAAAAGAAGTCTAAGGTGCTGGCAGATAATTTTGAGCATCAGTACATGATGTCACCACTCAAAACTACACACAGTAGCATTTTGATGCAAAATTCATAGCATTTCTTCTAAATTACTAAACATGTCAAATACAACACATTTCATATACCTGTATCAGAATTACTGTCTACAGCTCCAGGGTTTACGGTTCAATCCTGAGATTGGGTTTCTGTTTGCGTGGAGTTTCTCTGCATGTTCTAGAAAAGCATGTCCATGTGGGTTTCCTACAGATTCTCTGGTTTCCTCCCACCTCACAAAAACATTAGGTGTGAGTAGATGGGTTGGTCGCCCCTAGGTGTGAATCAGTGTGTGAATGGTGCCCTGTAATTGGACTGGAGTCCCATCCAGAATGGATTCCCGCCTCACTCCCAGCGTTCCCGGGATATGCTCCGGATCCACCATGACCCTCACCAAGATAAAGTGATTACTGAAACTAAGTGAATGAGTGAGAAATAATGTCCATCTTGGCAGAGGAATTTCCGAACAAAAAACCAAGAGCATGCTTATACAGAGACAGATCAACAGGAACATTCTGAGCAAGAATGAAAACCATGAGGGATGCAGTAGTTAGGACTGAGACTGCAGAAAAAGAAAGTTAGAGTAAATAAGACATCCCAGTGTCTTTCTGGATACATTGGCAAGCAGCTAATCTCTACTGAGACATGCTGTCATGCAGACAGAGCAAAAAGCACAGGCGATTGATCTGATCTGCTCTCATTAAAAGCAGAGTGACTGATTTCCTTCAGGCTTTGGTCCCTCCAGCACAGGTCAGTCATTACAGCCTAAGTTCCAAACAGAAAGAAATATTTCGAAAGCTTAGAGCACAGTGGATTCTGGCACTGCTGGGCTAGTGGGATGTCGGGCTGCGTGAGGAAAGGTGCATTAAGCTACATTGTGGTGTTCCTTTTTTGAATAGCAGTGTCAACATGAAGCCGAGTGAGAAATAAAATGTGGCACAAGCCACGGCATCCACTCATCATGACATGAATAAATAAAGAGAGAGACAATGTTCTCATACTGTGACAATGGGCAGCCTGCAGAATTCTCATTATGGAAGCACATCTCTAAAAGACAGATGAATTAGAAAGCGCTGTGCCATTGCTGAAGAGATCAAAATTTATCACCTCAGAGGAACCACTTACCACTGTTCTGAGTCAGTATATGCCAAAAATGTACAGCTCTGCATCTCTCATCTCTCTCTCTCTCTCTCACTCTCTCTCTCTCTCATACACACAAACCCACACAGACACACAAAATCCAACATAGTTACATTATAATCAACTTGTAAAATTCTTGTTAAACTGAAATAAAAAATTGATGATGTTCGACTGAGCCTAATAAAGATAATAAAGAAAGGAATTGAATCACCACAGTGCTGTAACAACCCCCCCGCCCCCCCCCCCCATTCGCTTTACGGTGCAAGAAAAGGTAAAAGATTTACAATATAGGGATTAAATTAAGTCCACTGACAGAGCTGAGGAGGGATGTGGGGGTCACATTGTTTCTCATTAACAACATGGTTTGAAGACAGCCGCAAGCCAGCAATATTAATTTAGCTCACGTTAACTCTATTCCGACTCAATATCTGATTGCATTTAATGCAATGAGTGGAGTTAATCAAAACTAATAATGCTTGGAGAATAAGCAATAGACTGAATCCTGACCTGAAACAGAGCATGGTTATGTTGAACCGTATTTTCAATATCTGTATAAATAATATAATACTGAATTGAATTGAATCTCACTCTAGGTTTATACTGCAAGGTGCATAACTGTAATTGTAAATAACAAAATGAGAACAAATACACATATAGCAGACATAGTAGACGCTGAGCATGCATTAGTGACCTTTCACAAGTTTTTTTTCTTGACTCTGTAGAGCGATAATTATCAACAGTGCAATGAACTACATGACCTTTCACTTTGTCACCCATACACTACAGACACTGTCAAGAAAACTCAACAGCACCCAATAAAGGCTTGTACCATCATCTACCTAATTGTACTATTATTAAAACATACAGTATATTCAGAATGCATAGTAAAAACTGCAGAATTATTATTATTATTATTATTATTATTATTATTATTATTGGTAATAGTAGTAGTAGTAGTATCCTTTATATTATATTATTATACCTCATTCTTTACCTGTCTCCCCACACCTTTCTTCATCTTGTAACTTCATGTAATAAACTCTCCATCATTCTACACTCGTTTTACATTATTATTTATCTCATGATTGATTAATAAAAGGCCCATGAATGATGTCCCTCCACTGAGCATTCACATCTTCTGAAATGTCTGGATGGGCGTAGTGGCAGTTTGACACACTACCAATCTGTAGAGCAGGCAGGAAAGGTGATTGGAATTCATTGCTTTGCTATGTGTGTAATTTGTTACCAGATCATTTCCCGCATGGCAAGTCTAACGAGAGCTGAGCATTTCCAAACCCCCAATTAAACAAAGGCTGGGGCTGAAGACATTTCCGTTTGGGCTCTGTACATGCACTGGAGCTGGGCAGCAGTGATGGGGATGGGAGTGTCTCCTACCAATCAGTGCCACTCAGAGAAGGAGGGGGTATACAGATGAGAAACAGTAGAGATACAGAATTAATTGAGGTGCACTTTCCTTGGTTTCAATTCTGAATTTGTCTGACAAAACCTTTTTGAAATTATAACAGCTACAGCGATGTTCACCTTATATGACTTACCATAGGGGATCACACATACCATAGGGGATCACATATTACTCATAAATGCTACTAAATTGTCACAAATGGTCAGGAACGTTGAGTCAGAGGCGGTGGATGCAAGTGCAGATTTATTGATAAAAGGTGCAAACAAACAACAAAATACTGAAAACAAGAATCAAAAACCTGAACCAGAGATACAAGGCAAAACATGCGGGCTATGAGCGGGACTGTGAAACAAACAAGAGAACAACAAAAGCTTGACAAAGAGGTGCTTACAAACTAGAACTTATAAGGGGTGCTAAATCAGGGTGCAACAAGACACATGTGAAAGTGGTTAGGACATGTGACATTGTTATGTGACATGCTGGGGCTGATGGGTAATGTAGTTCTGCGCCGATTTTGGCATAACCATGACACTAATAAGCATGCATATAGTATGTATGTAGTGAGTAGAGTTTTTGGCAACATTACTTAAATACCTTGTTTACTGGTTTGAACAGCAAAAATGAAAACCAGAAAAGCATGGTATTTTGTTGGGAATAAAAACTCAACCGAAAACATAATCATCCTTAACTTTTCCAGAGATCATTTGAAATCTTTGTTAATAAGTTTACTTTTTCTTTCTGTGTAATTATGTAATACTACCAAACTCTCAAATGTTTTTGGTTAATAACATCTCATATGATTTTACATAGTGTATGTTTTACAATGCTGTTTTCATTATGTTAAAGGTTGCTTTAGACAGATAAACAAGCCTGTTTGTTGTTTTGCTGCACTTGTGAAAATGAGAGAAAAACAGGTTAGCTAGTTAACCTGGAGAACAGATGTGCATTTAGCCAGCTAGCATGTCTATGCCTTTTAATCAGGAAATTTGCTATCTATGGGCTTATTCTGAGTTTGTGACATCAGTATTTATGTGGTGAAAGGTATATTCAGAGATGGGCTAAGCACCTGCTTAAGCTAATTTTCAGGGTGTTTCATTCAGATTACACAAATTACCTGTGTGTAGTTCATGTCACTGAGGTTGCCAGATTGTTTTTGAATAGAGGCATCCAAGGCTTTTTCTTTTTTCAGTACTGTCTAGGCTATTGCCACAAGGCTGCATTTGGCTTCCCCGAAAAGAAAAAGAAAAAAACATAGAAAATGCAGACTGAAAAAATGTTTTTTGTTTTTTTTATAAAATCATAATATAAATAAAGCCAAGAGTCAGTTGAAAAATGAAATTACTGGTTTGATGATATATGAATGATATGATGGCAAGCTTTGAAAAAAACAAAAACAAAAAAAACCATCTAATAATTTAGTAAATTGCCAATATATTGCTGAATGAATAGTGCTAGTTGTAATCATTAATTACTGCAAATTTGGTTTAATTTAACAGTATGGCCTCTACCGAGCACTTGATACAGCATGTCCTATTATTTTGCATTTTATTTTTGTATATCGTACTGTACATGGGGGTACAGTGGTCAGCAGGTTTGCCTCACATCTGCAGGGTTGGGGTTGTTCTTCCCATGCTTCAGGGCTTTCCTCTGGGTACTCCGGTTTCCTCCCCCAGTCCAAAGACATGTGTTGTAGGCTGATTGGCATCTCTAAATTGTCCGTAGTGTGTGAATGCGTGTGTGTGACCGTGCCCTACGATAGGTTGGCATCCCTGTGCCCTGTGCCCTGAGTCCCCTGGGATAGGCTCCAGGCTCCCCAAGACCCTGTGTAGGATAAGCAGTACAGAAAATGGATGGATGGATATTGTACATGGACTAAGTTACTGTAAATTGAATCCACAAGATACTAAATGAAGGTCATGAAATCATTATGTGTGCATGGTGTCTTGTGATATTTTACGACACATTTAATTTGCTGTTTTGATATAACTTTAATTAAAAAAATTATAATTCCAGTAGTTTGGTTAATTTGATGTGTTCTCTTGTAAAGATAATGTTCCCATAGATAAGGATAAGGTGATGAAACACTATGATATGCTTACAGCTCACATTAATTTAATTCATAAATTTATCCTTTAAAAAAATCAGTCTTTGGGATAAGCAGTCTGATTAAGATCCTGTCTTCAACATCCTCCAGTCTGTGGACTTGAAAGGGGCAATATTTAATTAATAGTGTCATATTTATGTATTTAATGTTGGCCTCAAATGGCATCCCATAGCAAAACCTGAATTTGCATAAAAAAGAATTTCAGCATGACATATTGTGTTTACATTAAACTGTTGGCCAGTGGTGCTGGACTTAATAGTGATCCTCGCTTGCTCATGTGTGGATATGTCCATGTGCTGCCATGTTTAATAGATTTCAAAACTTATTATTTTGTTACAATAGGCCTACATACAGCTTGTGTAAATAAGTAAGTACTGAACATACACAATTAAAGTCATTCACTTATGAGCTATTACTATTTATACATCTTACTGTATGTTGAGACATTGTCTTTACAACTAATTTCTTACTAATAATTTACTACACATTTCCACATATAAATGCTTCTACAATTTCTACAATGTCTTTACAACTTCTACAAAACCTGAGATGTGAACTCCTTCTACAACACACAAAAGAGCTGCAGGAACTTGACAACATAGATGTCTGATATAACAAAACAACACTTCAGACTGAAATGTTTACATACAATATTTAATGTAACACTTACTGTAGAAGATCATGTTAATCCTTCAAACTGATGTTCTTGAATGCACCAAACACAAAGACATTCACACACCTTAAACATTTCAGACAGAATTTTCCACAGCCAAAGAGAGGGAGCAGGGTGTCAGTCCCTCTGGACCCTGACATGATTAGGTGGTAATTAAAGCAGATGAGGAGCTTTTCACATTGAGGTAATGCAAAATTGTTGACGGGTCACTGGGCTGCCACAGCTTAACAGAACAATCCTTTATTCTTTATCTCAGTGGTGCATGCAGAGAATAAGCAAGCCGCTATAATCAAGCAGTCAGTTATTATGTCCATCTGTGAAGAGTGGGATCAGGAAATTAAAGGTAGCTGAGAGGAGAACCTGATGAGGTGTTTCAAATGTGAGATCCTTTCAGGCACAGGAGAACACTAGTCAGAATCTGTGGTCATGGAGAATCCCTGGGGCAATGGTTATACACACTTTTAAGGATCAAGTTAAAGGGATGGTATAGGGTGTTATAATTTGCACCTGCTTGGTGGGGTCTCCTTTGGGACTGTGGGTTCTCATGTCATTATGTGCAATAGTAATAAGATGAAACCTAGCAAAACCTGGAAATAAATGGATGCTTGCATTTTCCAGGATCTTTAATAAAACAACACTATAGACAAAGAATCACTCTTCAGTTGCATAGTATACAATGAGCCCATTGTGTACTATTATTAACTTAATTATAGTATTATTATACTATAATTATTAACATTGTATTGTATAACCAAATAAAAGTGATATGTTATTATAGAAGTGGTCATATATTGATTTCATTTTCAAAAAAAGGCAACCAAAATGGAATTATCCCTCCTCATTCCCTGGGGGATGTAGTGGGCAAATCCTTTAATTACTCATTTTGAACATAACTAATCATATTCATTCTCCCTAGAGAACACCACAACACAACATATTCAAACATCACTGTGGATCACATGATAACTAGAACTCAGATGGACGTTGCTGTGGCAAAATTATTATCTATTTTTATATCACAGCAACTCTCAATTTTCAATATTATCTTTTCATCTCTCATTGGTCAGAAGGTGTGGATTCATTTCATATATCATTTGATATAACTGCACAGCTCTGAGAGCAGTTCCAGCTCTAACAAAAAAAAAACAAAACATAGGTTTATATTAATGCACTGGTTCTAATATGTGATTGTTTCTATAGTAACACCTCATACACAGTGCCTTGAATAGTAGACATTCCACATAATATAAGACTAATAACAAATTGATTGGTTGTTTTTAAGCAAGTAAAGTGTATAATCGTTGATGTGGTGTTTTTTGTTGGGAAAGTTTATCTAACATTTATGGAAGGATTCCAGGTGTCATGGCTTTATAACAGTCATGGTGCTTTGTAAATTTTCTCAGCACAGGAAGGTCTTCAGGACTTATTAACTTCAAGAAAAACAATACAGGAGAGGCTGGCGAGGGAGCAATTGTTTATAATGTAAGCAATAACAGGAACTCACTTGGATAGACATTCCATAACATTATATATAAATTGTTGGCAAATAACACACTACAGGCATGTGTCTGTCATAATTATACTCATAACTTATCATTTCAAATATCAATTAATTGTTAAATGTGTTTTAATGGGTCAGATGACTTGATGGCATTATGGCCATACTGTGAATATAATAGCACTGTATTAATTGTACTTATTTATTTATTTATTTATTATTATTATTTTTTAAATAAATACTAATATTTTTTTATATGTTATAAATACCCAGATGTTAATCTTTAACAATGACTATACTAGCAAAAGCAATGAGTAACTGCTTTGACAGTTTTCTGAGTAAAACAATTTATTATTCTTTTCTTCGATAATTTATTGAGGTTAGCTTGGCACTATCACTTCCCTGAGTTGTGGACTGTCTACCCTAGTGTAACAGCTATTAATGAGGCTATCAAACTGATTACCAATTACCTACAGCATACCTTCTGAGTAATAGTGGCGCTACGCAAAAGTACATGCACACCAATTCATCATTATCATCAACGGGAACAGCTTTAGCCTGGTATCCTGGAATACACCCTGGATGAGACAACTGCTTAGCGATGAATATAGTAGTAAAGCCACCTACCAACATTTTTGGAGGTGGAAGGAAACCCACACGGACAAGAGACACAGTAAATGAAGCTTAGGCTGAACCATGGACCCTGGCGATGTGAAGCATCAACACTACGCCACTGTACATACTCCATTTCATTTATCAAAATATCATTAATTAACTTTCTTTCTGTCAAGCTTATCATGTTAACTTCAATGAGGTTTTAATTACAGTATGCTCCTCAGTATGGTTAGTTATCCCTTTGGGATAGCAGAGTTACCAGTATATACCAGTACTATAAATTTACAGTAAATAATTGTAAAATATATTTACAGTAAAGTACTGCAATATATTTACAGGTAATTACCATACTTTTTACAGAATGTTTCCCATAATATAAGGAAAAGGTAACACTTTACAATAACAGTACATGAATAATCATGCACTAATACCTGAATTAATACTTACTTAAATATGAACTAATGATGAGTTAAGGCATGTACTAATCATGAACTAATGAAAAGCTAATCTTAACTACGATGTGAGTCTTATGAATTCATGTGTGAACAACGACCACCTTAAGTACATGTTAGTACATGTTTGTTAGTTAATGAATTAATTAACACGTAGGGGTTAACTAAATCAAGCATGCTCTATGAGAAAGAATATGAATTAAACTTGCATAATTTCAAACTGTTTATATAATTTGGCATATGCAGCTGCGTACACAAACATAATTGGATGGCACTGGAATTTCTTTCAGAATTTATATTGATCCTCCTTATCAAACATAAAAAGATGCAATAATAATAAACACCAATAATTTAATCTCAACCCATGTTGCGTAATGTTCCATCTATTTATCTTCAAATCCCAGTGTAGTACTGGTACATGCTCTGGGTGGTTAGGGTCCAGGGCACTGCTCCTTGTCCAAAAGAATGAAATTAATACAGTAACATTTATTCATTTTAACAGAAGCTATTATCTATTAACATTTAAAACCAGTGTTCTATAAGATTTTCCAGTGATTTAGTCTTAGATATCGCTGTGTTTACTTTGACTGCTTTACTGCGTCTATATGAATCAGGTGCATCTTTCTACATTCGATAGGGAGGATCAATGTACAGTGGGTATAGAAAAGAATCACCCCCCTCACATTTTGTTGCTTTTCAGCCTGAAATGAAGACGAACACAGTTTTTGTTTTATCCAGCTGTATTTACTCGGTGCAACTTATAACATCCAAGTGAAAGATATAACACCAACATGTCAGAAATAAATAAATAAATAAATAAAACAGAATCATTGAGTTGGAAAAAGGATCACCCCCCCTCCTAAAAATGACTTGTAAACTCAATCAGGTGTAGCTAATCACCTTCTCAATGGCACACAAAGCCATTTGACTTTCAGCTGTGATCAGCTGTGGTCATTTTGATTAGCTCAGCAGGAAAAGAGCTTTCCTGGAGCATTTTGTTGTGCAACTGAAGCAAACAATCAACTATGGGTGGCAAGGCACTGTCTCCGGTATAAAGTTGTGGACAGGCACAAGTCAGGATGGATACAAAAAAATCTCAAAGGCTTTATAAATGCCTAGAAGCACAGTGAAGTCTATTATTAAGAAGTGGAAGGTATTTGGTACAACACAGACCCTCCCTGGATCAGGACATCGCTCCAAACGGGATGAAAGAGCCAGGAGGAAACTGGTCAAAGAGGCTACCAAGAGGCCTACAGTAACTCTGAAGCAGTTGCAGGAATTTATGACAAAGAGTGGTCATTGTGTGCATGTGACAACAATATCACAAATTCTCCACAAATGTGGCTTGTATGGGAGGGTTGCAAGAAAAAAGCCACCCACAACTGAGCTTTGCAAAAACGAACCTTGAAGATTCTGAGGCCACATGGAAAAAGGTGTTATGGTCAGATGAATTATTTGGCCTCAACACCAAACAATATGTCTGGTGGAAATCCAATACAGCTCACCATCCAAATAACACCATTCCTACAGTAAAGCATGGAGGTGGTAATATCCTGTTATGGGGGTGTTTCTCTGCAGCAGGGACTGGAGCACTTGTCAGGATAGAAAAAAAATGGATGGGGCAAAATATCGTCAAATTCTTGAGGAAAATCTGCTGCCCTCTGCCAGAAAGTTTTCAATGGGAAGAAGGTTTACCTTCCAATATGACAATGACCCAAAGCACACAGCAAAACTGACCACACAGTGGTTGAATAAGAAAAAGGTGAATGTCCTTGCATGGCCTAGTCTGAGCCCACGGTCACCATCAAATTTAACTGAACTTGAGCAGTTCTGCAAAGAAGACTGGGCAAATATTGCAAAGTCTAGATGTACAAAGTTAGTAGAGACATATCCCAACAGACTAAAGGCTGTAATTAAAGCAAGGGGGTGATCCTTTGTCTAACTCAGTGATTCTGTTTTTTTTTATTTTTCTGACATGTTGGTGTTGTATCTTTCACTTGGATGTTATAAGTTGCACTGATTAAATACAGCTGGATAAAACAAAAACTGTGTCCGTCTTCATTTCAGGCTGAAAAGCAACAAAATGTGATTATTTTAAAGGGGGGTGATTCTTTTCTATACCCACTGTAAATTATGAAAGTAATCCAGCGCCATGTGATGATGTTTGTGTACGAAGCTGCATAT
Organism: Cranoglanis bouderius; assembly: GCA_023630585.1. Classification (NCBI taxonomy): domain Eukaryota; kingdom Metazoa; phylum Chordata; class Actinopteri; order Siluriformes; family Cranoglanididae; genus Cranoglanis; species Cranoglanis bouderius. The sequence goes on along the minus strand of CM042536.1, from coordinate 17,948,992 downwards.
GTCAAATTATATAAACCGTTTGAAATTCTGCATGTTTAATTTGTATTCTTTCTTATAGAGCATGTTTGATTTAATTTACCCCTATGTGTTAATGAATACATTAACTAACAAACATGTACTTAAGGTGGTCATTATTCCTGCAGGAATTCATAAGATTCACGTCGTAGATAAGGTTAGCTCTTCATTAGTTCATGGTTAGTATGCATTAACTCATTATTAAGTTCATATTTAAGTAAGTATTAATTCAGGCATGATTATTCATGTAATCTTATTGTAATGTGTTACTAGAAAATATGATCCACTACATTTGCTAATTTGCCTGATGTTAATTTGGCTTGACTTACAATTGAGGCAAGATACAACTGAACACTTGAAGGTCAAGGGACGTGCAGAGCCATAAAAGCCAAAAAAGTTAACATATTTTTGATATTTTTATATATGTCTTCTTCTTCTTATAGTTATTATCTTCACTGTCATTGCATAGTTATAAAAAGTGGTAATGTAATAAAAGCCATTTCACATTTTGCGTGTTCTTGACTATGATAGATTCATCAACTGGTAAATCAATACAAGATGCAACACATAAGTAAGAGTAAATTGAACACTACTTACCATTAATGCAACTTACAAATATGCAAATTCGTCTGTCTGTTCGGAAGGGAAAGAACGATACTTGTCATCTTTTTTTTTTACATTTTTTTTTTTTAGCCATTTCACCTTTGTTAAAAAAGTGAAAACAGACCGGCTATGTAGTTTTCAACTGATTTATGAATTAGATCGGGAAATTACCGCTCTGCTCCACATTGTCCGATGAAATTTGAGCTTGTTGTGCCACATTGCAATTGGTTGGTGTATATATGACACGGGCATCGATTATGAATTATGTAATATTTTAAAATATGTAATATGTAGAGTTTTATTTGAATTGACACACTAGCTTTCGTGATTGTTTTTATTTATTTTTCCCCGCAGTTGAGCCATAGGCAATCACTGAAAGAGCCATATATGGCTCGCGAGCCATAGGTTCCCGACCCCTGGCCTAAAATAAAGGCTTCCACCTATTTTTCAGATGTGAACATTGTCCTGTCACCTGAAATGTTAGATATCCCAATATGCATAGACTTTTCTGGTATTATACTGTAAACTAATGCACTGCTCTAATTGCCCAATTGTTTACATGACAATCCTGCAATTTTGCTGTTAAAAATAAATGCTGTAAAATTACAGCATTTTTTATAGTGTAGTTTGATATCAGACTGAGTTAAAAGTTTAAAGATGAGTTAAATCTTTGTAAACATCTATTCTACTGACAGTTATATAATAGGTGATTATCTAATTAACAGCTTAGAAGAAATGGAACCACTGCTTTTTCTGAGTGACAGACACCCTCCTGCAGACTGCCATGCTCACAGTACTTTGTCAATTAGAGACTAAATCAGTACCTATCACTTATCAGCCACAGCAAACAGAGGGTGGCAAGGTACTGTCAAAAGATCTCTGGGATAAAGTTGTGGACAGGAACAAGTCAGAAGATGGATACAAAAAATTTCAAAGGCTTTATCAATGGCTAGAAGCACAGTGAAGTCTATTATTAAGAAGTGGAAGGTATTTGGTACAACACAGACCCTCCCTGGGCCAGGACGTCACTCCAAACTGGATGAAAGAGCCAGGAGGAAACTGGTCAGAGAGGCTTTCAAGAGGCCTACAGCAACTCTGAAGCAGAATTTTATGACAAAGAGTGGTCATTGTGTTCATGTGACAACAATATCACAAATTCTCCACAAATGAGGCTTGTATGGGAGGGTTGCAAGAAACAAGCCGCTCCTCAATAAAGGCCACATGAACGCACCTGGAAGATTCTGAGGCCACATGGAAAAAGGTGTTATGGTCAAATGAATTATTTGGCTTCAACACCAAACGATATGTCTGGCGAAAATCCAATACACCTCACCATCCAAATATCACCATTCCTACAGTAAAGCATGGAGGTGGTAATATCCTGTTATGGGGTGTTTCTCTGCAGCAGGGACTGGAGCACTTGTCAGGATAGAAGGAAAATGGATGGAGCAAAATACCGTCAAATTCTTGAGAAAAATCTGCTGCCCTCTGCCAGAAAGTTGTCAATGGGAAGAAGGTTTACCTTCCAACATGACAATGACCCAAAGCACACAGCAAAACTGACCACACAGTGGTTGAAGGAGAAAAAGGTAAATGTCCTTACATGGCCTAGTCAGAGTCCAGACTTAAACCCCATTGAAAATCTGTGGAATGACTTGAGGACTGCAGTCCACAAACGGTCACCATCAAATTTAACTGAACTTGAAGAAGTGTGGGCAAATATTGCAAAGTCTAGATGTGCAAAGTTAGTAGAGACATATCCCAACAGACTAAAGGCTGTAATTAAAAAATTAAGGTAAATTAAAGCAATGGGGTGATCCTTTTTCCAACTCAGTGATTCTGTATTTTTTTTGTTATTATTTTTTTTTTCTGACATGTTGGTGTTATATCTTGCACTTGGATGTTATAAGTTGCACTAAGTAAATACAGCTAGATAAAACAAAAACTGTGTCCGTCTTCATTTCAAAATGTGATTATTTTAAAGCGGGGTGATTCTTTTCGATACCCACTGTATAAGTATAAAAACAAGTAGGCATACTAAAATTTTAAGTATGCATGCCAAAATTTAAGTATGCATACTTAAAAATAGGTTTGCATGAAAGTATGCAAAATAAATATACTCACAAAATCCAATGTTTTATTCCAAAAGATTTGATCTACGTCTGTAAGTTAAATTAAGATTTAGGACATGGGAAAGCTCTACTACTTTTATGGTTGCCAACAACATGGGGAACAGTACTGTTCACTGCGTGTTTTATTAAATGCACATCATAACAGTGATCATGGAAATGTGATTAAAACTGTATTTCATTACACATGTTTCTGTTCGAAGGTATTCATCCAAAAACTACTACTGGGTAGTTCATTGGTCAAACCTTAGCTTTTTATTATTCCTTATATGTCAATTTGAGCATCAGAATCATACTGAAACAATTTAATCCATTCAATCATCTACAAACTTGTCTTAGTCAGAGTCACTCAAGTCAGACCACTGGCTGAATCATTAAGTGGGAAGTTTTCAAGAGGTGTGAGAAAACTGGAGAACCTGTAGGAGACCCACACAGGCCCAGGAGGAACCATGAAACAAGACCACAGGTCAGCACTGAAACAGCAACCCTTGCAACATGAAGCAATAACACTACCCATTATGCCGACTCACCACTGCAGCAGGTTTTAGCTGAAGTTTAGCTAACTCACCCAGTGGATTAATTAACTAAGCAACGTTTACCTAATCTATTACCCCAATTCTAAAAAAGTCGGTATGCTGTGTAAAATGTAGAAAAATGTCAAATGTTTAAACTGAGGAAATGTACCAATTTAATTAAAAATAAGGTAATTTTGAATTTGATCGCTGCAACATGTCTCAGAAAAGTTGGAACAGGGGCAACAAAAGGCTGGAAAAGTAAGTGTTACTAAAAAGAAATAGGTGGAGGAACATTTTGCAACTAATTAGGTTAATTGGCAACAGGTTAGTAACATGACTGGGTATAAAAAGAGTATCTTAGAGAGGCAGAGTCTCTCAGAAGTAAAGATGGGATGGAATCTGTATGGAAGCATATGTTGCTCTAACACCTCTATATACCCTTCAGCATTGATGGTGCCTTTCCAGATGTGCAAGCTGCCAGATGTAATGCACCCCCATACCATCAGAGATGCAGGCTTTTGAACTGAGCGCTGATAAAAAGCCAGTCCCTCTCTTCTTTAGTCCTCTTTAGTTAGGAGGATGCGGCGTCCATGGTTTCCAAAAAGAATTTCAAATTTCGATTCGTCTGACCAGAACAGTTTTCCACTTTGCCTCAGTCCATTTTAAATGAATCGTTTGATGATATTATGTACTGTAGATGATGAGATATTCATAGTCTTCACAATTTTACATTGAGGAACATTATTCTGAAATTGTTCCACAAATTGTAGATGCAGTTTTTCGCAGATTGGTGAACCTCCGCCCATCTGCCTCTCTAAGATACTATTTTTATACCCAATCATGTTATTGACCTGTTGCCAATTAATATCCAGCTGTTTCTTTTTAGTAACACGTACTTTTCCAGCCGTTTGTTGCCCCCGTCCCAACTTTTTTGAGACATGAAAAAAGGCCATCAAATTCAAAAATACCTTATTTTTTTCTTAAAATGGTACATTTACTCAGTTTAAACATATGTTTTCTATGTTCTATTGTGAATAACGTATGGGTTTATGAGATTTGCAAATCATTGCATTCTGTATTTATTTACATTTCAGCGTCCCAATTTTTTTTGGAATTGGGGTTGTACTAATTCATAGTAGCCTTTAGGCATAGAAACGTGAAACTATAAATCGCTAAAAATATGTACAAATATGTACAAAATATGTAAAATGAAGTATGCCAATTAAGTATGCATAATTTTAAAACACGATTGTACACAAAATATGTACATGTACTTAAAAAATTTATATGCATACTTAAAAACTAAGTGTGCATCCTAAAATTTTAAGTATGCATACTTAAAAAAAAAACAACAGTATGCATACTAAAACTTTAAGGATACATACTTAAAAATAAGTTTGCATTAAAGTATGCAAAATAAATATACTCGCAAAATCCAGTGTGTATTTATTTCAGAAGATTTGATCTACTGTACATCTGTAAGTCTCAGGAGTTAAATTAAGATTTAGGACATGGAATCACAGTGAAACTCTTAGTTCATTCAATCATCTACAAATTTTTCCTGGTCATAATCACAGTTAGTCTCACAAATCAGACCATTAGCTAAACCATTAAGTGGTATGTTTTCAAGAGGTGGGAGAAAACTGGAAAACCTTAGGGAAACCAACACAGGCCTTTTCCTTATATTATTCCTTATATGTTGGTTTGAGCATCAGAATCATAATAAAATGCTTAATTCATTCAGTCAACTGGCATGGTAGTCTTTCAAATCAGAGCACTAGCTAAACCATTAACTGGCATGTTTTTAGGAACTCTACAAATGTGACCACAGCTCAGCACTGAACTAACAACCCTTGAAACATGAAGCAATAACACTACGCATTATGCGAACTTACCACTACCGCAAGTTTTAGCTAAAGATTAACTAACCAAATGGATTAATTAGCTAAGCAACATTACGTTTACTTAATCTACTAATACATAGAAGTATTTAAGCATAGAAATGTGAAACTATAATTCAGTAAAAATTATGTACAAACACTAAACAATATGCTAAATAAGTATACATATTTGTACTCAAAATATATATATATAGGTACTTTTAAAAAAAAGGATATGCATACTTAAAATCTAAGTATGCATACTAAAATTTTAAGTATGCATGCTTAAAAAACAAGTATGCATATTAAAACTTTAAGTATGCATGCCAAAATGTAAGTATGCATACTTAAAAATAAGTTTGCATGAAAGTAAGCAAAATAAATATACACTACCCTCCACTAATATTGGTACCCTTGGTGAATATGAGCAATGAAGGCTGTTAAAAATTGTCTTTATTGTTTAATTTTTTTGATCATTTGTTAAAAAAAAAAAATCACGAAAATATTCTGTTCTCATGGATATCAAACTATTGCAAACAAAACACAGGTTTATCAAAAAAAATCTTTGTTAAATGTAGGTGTGCAACAATTATTGGCACCCTTTTAGTCAATACTTTGTGCTACCTCCCTTTGCCAAGATAAAATTTACATTACATTTACGGCATTTGCCCTCATCCTGAGTGACTTACATTTCTATTTCATTTATACATATGAGCACTTGAGGATTAAGGGCCCAACAATGGTGGCTTGACAGTGCTGGGGTATGAACTCTCAGCCTTCCGATCAGCAGTCCAATGTGTTAACCACTGAGTTACAACTTCCTCGAAACAGCTCTCAGTCTTCTCCTATAACGCCTGATGAGGTTGGCGAATATATGGCAAGGGATCTGAGACCATTCCTCCATACAGAATCTCTCCAGTTCCTTCAAATTTCGAGGTCCATGCTGGTGGATTCTCCTCTTCACCCCACAGGTTTTCTATGGGTTTTAAGTCAGGGGACTGGGATGGCCATGGCAAGACCTTGATTTTGTGGTCAGTAAACCATTTTTGTGTTGATTTTGATGTATGTTTTGGATCATTGTCCTGCTGCAAGATCCAACCACGGCCCATTTGAAGCTTTCTGGCAGAGGCAGTCAGGTTTTCATTTAATATCTGTTGATATTTTTGAAAGAGTCCATGATGCCATGTATCCTAACAAAATGTCCAGGTCCTCTGGCAGAAAAACAGCCTCAAAACAATTCACTGTGAACCATCCTCTTCACAGTGAGTTGAAACAATATAGACACACGTCCAATTCCAGGTTGATTCATAACATTTCCAGTTGACTGGAAGTTCTTAATTATTGCCCTGATGGTAGAAATAGGCATTTTCCATGCTTGTGCTATTTTCTTATAGCCGCTTCCCATTTCATGAAGCTCAACAACCTTTAGCTGCACATCATAGCTATATTCCTTGTTCTTACCCATTGTTATGAATGACTAAGGGAATTTGGCCTATGTGTTACCTTATATGCATACCCATGTGAAACAGTAAGTCATGGTAGAACAATTTCCTGTTTTAAAAAATTTTTTAAATATCAATGGGAATATACTTCAAATATATTTTTCTTATATTAATTCATAGGGGTGCTAATAATTGTTGTACACCTATATTTAACACAGTTTATTTTTTATTTTTTATTTTTATTTTTTATAAACCTGTGTTGTGTTTGATATCCATGAGAGCAGAGTAATTTTTTTTGAACAAATTATCAATAGGTTAAACAATAAAGACAATTTTTCACAGGCTTCTTTGCTCATATTTACCAAGGGTGCCAATATTAGTGGATGGCACTTTACACTGTATGTTTTTATTTCAAAAGGTTTGATCTACCTCTGTAAGTCTCGGGGGTTAAATTAAGATTTAGGACATGGAATCATACTGAAACACTTAATTCATTCAGTCATCTACAAAGTTGTCCTGGTCAGAGTCATGTTAGTCTCACAAATCAGATGATTAGCTACACTATTAAGTGGCATGCTTTCAAGAGGTAGGAGAAAACTGGAGGACCTGTAGGAAACCCATACAGGCCCACTAGGAACTGTGAAACTCAAACATGACCACAGTTCAGTGTTGAACCAGTAATCCTTGGAACATGAAGCAATAACACTACCCATTATGCCAACTCACCACTGCAATGGGCTCTAGCTAAATTTTAACTAACTAAGTTACCTAATGTATTAATTAACTAAGCAACGTTTACCTAATCTACTGATATATAGAAGTCTTTCAGAATAGAAACTACAAATCACTAAAAATATGTACAAACTCTAAAAAATAAGTATGCTAAATAAGTATGCCTATTAAAAAAAAAGTTGCACACACAGTACGTATGGGTACTTACAAAATAAATAGCATAATTAAAAACTGTCTTCTCATACTAAAATTTTATGTATGCATGCCACATTTCCATGAAAGTTTGCAAAATAAATATACTCACAAAATCCAGTATGTTTTTATTTCAAAAGATTTGATCTACATCTGTAAGTCTCGGGGGTTAAATTAAGATTTGGGACACGGGATCATACTGAAATGCTTAATTCATTACCATCTAAATAACATCTAAAGCAGCAGTGACTGACTGGAGGATATTTGTTATAAAGGTAGAAGCTAGTGGTAGAAGCTATTTAAAACTCAAGAAAAAGAGTCAGACTGAATGAAACAGCAAGATAGAGTGCTTAATGTATATTATATTATTCTTTAATCATTGTTATTTATGTCGTCTGGAAGTCCTGATGAAGAATTCCCTCTTACATAGATTTATTAAGGCTATAAAAAGGATGGGGTAAAAATAACTGACACTGTTATCCATATTGCTCACCCAGCCTGGCTGCAGAGCAGTCCCTGCCTGTGTTAAAGCCTGTGTTATGTAGCACTCACACTGTAGATATGCGGCTTGTCATAAAGGTATAGGCTATTCAATAAGATGTTGATAGTTTTAAGCATGATGTTCATAAAATGGAAATATGGTGCAACATACAGTGTGTACATACAAACATACACAGAACGATTTAAATTAAAAGAGCATGCAAGATTCTTTTCTGAGGCAAATTCCTATCATTTCCCTTGGATGATATTCTTTCACACAGCCATTCAGAATATCATATTAATTCACCTAGCTGGATTTGGGGACCCTTGGCATTTAAAAAAAAAATCTGCTGTAGAAGCTGGAATTGCAATTTAATCATGCCCATTAATTGAGAAAAATAAATAAATAAATAAAGCATATTAATTAGCATCACAGGAGAAGGACCATATTGCCTTGGATTAACTAGCAAATAAAGAGGTATTATGTTGTATATTAAAATCAGCACCAAGGAGAGGTAAATTCCCTTATAAGATGCTTTACTAATATCACTCTCAGCATTACCATAGCAACAACATGAAGTCCAGTCTCAAGCATCTTTTGAACCTTTTTCTTGTTTTTTTTTTAGCTTGAATATGAACTCTGCCTTATACCTTTTAATAACAAATTTAGTTCAGTACTGAGTTTATGAGTTTAATAAATGTAAGAGTTTATGTGCTTAATAAATGAATCATTATTAGACTGACTTTAGCTATCATTATTTATAAGTTTTACCATTTTTAATCATTTGTACCCAGTTCCCAGAACAGTGTGTTTCTGATTAAGTGACAGTACCATCTGGAGAGATGAAGGCTTGCATATTTCTTCCTCTGAAGCACACAAAGCCTGTCGCTGTGTCACTTACACACTGACACACCTACAAGAGAAAACTCCCTGAACTCTTCTACAGTTGGGACTTAACATTGATCATTGGGGAAAAAGAAACACACAGAAACACAAAGGAAATATTTATTTGAACATTAATGCTAGTAAGGTTCCTTTTCCATATAAATAAGAAATCACAGACAGGAGAACGCATATGAACAAACAAAGCTGTCTAATGCATATTGCTGTCAAGCAGACGCTGCCTCTGTGGACTATACATCAGTGTTTTCTGTCACAACAGCAGGATGTCTACAAGGTAAATGAACACAAAAAATACATGAAAACAGACGCACAGACAACAGTGATAAGGAGGATGCTTACTGGCTTCGAGGCAGTGCCTGCTCATACATATTTGAATTAAAATGTAACTGTAAGTGTTAGTTCCTGGGGTAGAAGGAAGAGTCGCAAGTCTGTGTATATATATATATATATATATTTTTTTTTTTAAAGATCGTATGGCATATAAAGGTCTTGCCAATGTACTTTGCATCTATGAATACAGCATGGGAAAAAGAAAGTACACCCTTCTTCAATTCTATGTTCTTGTTTATCAGGGCCTAAATAACAATTGTGTGGTCCTCACCAACTTCTATAAACAAATACCCTCATGTGACAACAAGAAAACACAACAGATTTCAATATGTAGTCATTTCTTTCCCCATAAAAGTAAACTAACATTCAGAAACCATGTGGGAAAATTATATAATTCAAGTAACATGTAGAACCACAGTTAGCAACAGTAACTTAAAGTAAATGTTTTCTGTCGGAGTTCATCAGTCTCTCAGTCTTCTTGTTTTGGAGAAATTTTGCCCCACCCTTCTTTACAACATTGCTTCAGTTTATTGATGTTTGAATGCATTCATTTATGCACAGCTCTGTTAAGATCCTGCCACAGCATCTAAATGTGTTTGAGGTCTCGACTTTGCCTTGGCCATTCCAACACCTTGACTTTTATTTATTTATTTTTTTTAAATAGTTTTATAATTTTTTAAATATTTATTATTATTTCTTTATTTGCATATAATATGTAAATAAATAAATAATGTTCAGCAAAGTGTCCCAATATTTCCATACATACATAAGTACACGACAGTTACAGGATTGTTTTTATGGTTACATTTTGGAGGTCCTTATGTTTGTTTGTGTCTCTTTTAATGAAACTTTTTCTACATATAAACTATAAATCATTCCTTTCTGTGTGAATCCATGCCTTTTATTTTTAGTGTCCTTGGAAAACACTGGCAAAGGAGCACTTTTCATTACAACCCTAAAGCTTGGCAAGCATTGGCAAGGTTATGAATAAAATGAATGTTTGCCTATGTTGAATGTAGCCAGTCTGGGTGAGTGCCTATTGTTAGCATCTCACTCATTTGTGCTGCAGGGTGATCATGGAGCGCTGTTAGCTTCTTCAGCCAGTAGGTGTGGATCATGTCAGGTCCTGGTGCTGTCCAGCTCTTCATACCTGAGATTCATTGTTGGATGCCTAACTCTGGGAGGCAGTGGTCCACACTTAGATCCACTAGCCGCTTGGCACTGGTGTTGCATGTTGACTCGTTCTCCCATATGTCCTTCAACCATATGTCCTACACTGTTGCTCAGTCTCAGCTCTGGGTGGGACTGTCATAGTGCTCTTGTTCCCTTGCAGGTGGGAGTACACACTAGATGGTTCTTTAGAGAACAGCCCATATATTCTCTTGGCCTCTGCTTCTCTGATGTATCTCTTCAGCCAGAACTGCCAGAGCTGTGAGTCTTTGTTTGGTTGTCTCTAGAGTCTCACTTATGGACATCTTGTTGTACTTCTTATCCATCTAAGACCTGTCTCTCACGACACCTTTCTGCACCTCTCTTAGCTGACTGACATCCCTCCAGGCTTTCTTGACCTTGGCTTCCAGCCTTCTTCTCCATGGAGGGCACTCTCTGTTTGTTGCACTCTTGATCTTATACACAATTGTCATGGTTATATATCAATAGATTTGATAGATTAGAACTGAAAATAATTTTTTACTAGATCTACTTTAAAGCTGTCACAACATAAGAAACTACCAAACACCAGCTAGCCACATAAAACACAGAAAAAAATTAATCATTCATCAATGTATTTAAATTAATGGCAGAATTTCCACATGTAAAATATATAGCTTTGATGCACTAATATCATGTCTGTGTTACTACAGTAAATTAAGTTCTTAAATGTGTGTATTTGTATTTAATGAGTTTAATGTAAACCTGCCATTGTTTACCTATTTACTTTTTGTTGAACTTACATATTTAACCTAAGTGTAAATTCTCCTCTCGATTCAAATACATTGATCCTTGAATTTTTTTTTCCAGAGAAGTATTCTCTTAGTGGTTAGCATGTTTGCCTCACACCCCCAGGGTTGGGGGTTCAATTCCCGCCACCCTGCGTGTGCAGAGTTTGCATGTTCTCCCTGTGCTTCAGGGGTTCCCTCCGGGTACTCCAGTTTCTTTCCCCAGTCCAAAGACATGCGTTGTAGGTTGATTGGCATCTCTAAAATTGTCCATAGCGTGTGAATGGGTGTGTGAGTGTGTGTGAGACCCAGCCAATGGGGGTTGGACTCAGTGCCGGTCCCAAGCCCGGATAAAATAGGAAGGTTGTGTCAAGAAGGGCATCCGAAATAAAACCTGTGCCAAGTCAAGAATCTAAAAAATGGACCCTGCCATAGCGCTGGAATAACCTTAAGAAGAAGAGAAGAAGAAGATTCTCTGTGCATAAAATGGCATGACAATTTCCTAATGCAGGTGGTGTGATGGTATAGTGGATAGTGTTGCTGCCTCAGAGGTCAAGTTACAAATTTTCACATGTTCTACCTGTGTCCTTGTGTGTTTCTTCTCACTGTCTAAAACATGTCAGTAGATGTGCTAAAAATGATGCTACTGTGCTAAAATGATGCACTGCGTGGACTTGTGATCCATCCAAGGTGTATTCCTGTCTTGCTCACAGTGTTCAAGTGTTCAAGGCTCTAGATCCATCACATCCTTGACAAGAATAAAGCCCTTGCTGAAGATAAATGAATGAATGAATAAATGAATGAATGAATGAATTTTCATAAAGCACATATAATATTTCTCATAAAACACATCTTAACTTGTACTGACAGCTATCATGACAAATACATGTAACTGTCAATTTATCTCATTAAAACAGATGACATTTTTCATTACATGGTTTTGATAATGTCTGTCTTTTTAAGCAGTGTTCAAGTAGATTGTTACTAATATTACTAATATTAGTGAAACATAAGTCTCAGTTCTCTTTCACATATATTTAAATCACTTGGTTTCAGTGTGAAATAGGCTGAGGCTCATCTCTGTTGAAGATAAATGAAGTAATAACAGCATACATTCACCACTATATTTTTCTTCTCTTGAGACACTGATGTCCCGGCAGCAGTAGATATGTTCTGGGGAACACAAATATGCTACAAGTAATTTGTTCAGGACCACAGGGACTTCAGGCTTGCTTTGCCAGCTAATGATTTAAATAGGACTCAATTAGTGCACTTCTGACAGACCGACAGGTATCATTTGTCAAAATGTAGATGTAAAAAAAAAAAAAAAAAAAGAAGCTCACAGCGACTTTTTGAGGTTAAACTTCAAAAAGTTTTTTTAATTGTCAGATGATTGCCGAGTCAGAAGTATGCTACCATTTTACCTCACATTCTGTCTATTCTGTCATACCTTTTAATGTTACATTTAAATAAAATTACAATAGGAATTATCATAAATTATGTAGTTTATACAAACTCTAAACCCTGTTTGACTGACCTTACCAAGCCAAATGTGCAAATGTGAAATGAATAAAATGAATTAAAAAAAGTAATAATAATGATTTTAAAAAATAGCGATATTTTTTAAAAAATTGTATTTTATTTTTATTTTTATTTTTTTTTACCAAATGTGCAGTCTGCACGTAAAATGCTGGCAAATAAAGGTAAAGTGTGCAACTAAAGTAACTGCACTGAAAGCATCTAACACTGATATACATTCAATATTCAATTTCTTTCATAATTTAAAATAAGATGCTTTCAGCTATTTACTGGAATTGTCTGGACGCATTAAAAGATGCTTGTGTAGCCTAAGGAGACAAAAAAAAAGCAGCCTGAGCATTGGGCTTTGTGCAGTCTGACAATGTTAACACAGAGTAATTGTGACAGCTCAAATTAAGTAAGAGGCTGCTGTGGCCACTGCCTCCTGTTACCAAGCAAAGTGCAGCATAACTTGCTGCAGGGGAAACTCCTACACAACAAACCAGAGACAACTCTGAACCTATTGGCTGACTCGAAATGACTAAGAGCAACGGGAGACAGATAGATCAGGGTGTGTCTGGGTATTGACTTTATCATGTTGAGACCTACACCGCTACCGACAGCAAGAGAAACAACAGCTAGTATTACACTACAACAAAATGACAAAACAAGCACACTCAGATGGCAGCCAGCACAAAGGAAACAGCAGATATTGCAAGAAGTGGAGAGAACATGTGGTCCTCCCCAAGGTCAGCCTCCCTTCATACATCACATGGCCTTGCCCTGCAGCTGCTGCGACCCGAAAAAACTACAGCCATGCTCTGGCATTAGGCACACACTCACCAGCCAAACAAATCACCCAGAAGGCCACTGATTTTATGATTTCTCTCAGCACTCTATTTCCAAAGGAGCTACAGTATGTTGCAAAGGAACATCACATGTGATCTATGAAACATAATGTGTTAATACTGTAGATAGATACATACACTAAATGTGATTAACTGAGGATTTAACTTTGAATCAGATGAACAAACAGCATATGAGTGCAAAGAGGTCAAAACCACAAGACCCACAGCAGAAGGTGTAGTATACGGGAATACTGCAAGTGTATATAAAAAATCACTAGCTTTTCCAAATATAGTAGATTGTAAACATGATGGGCTACTTGGCACAGATACACACAGCTTTGCCTCACTATGCACTATATACAGAGCTGTTCCATAGTTACTGCTGAGACCTTTCACTCAGCTGCATCCATTTCTGTAGGTTGCATTTTAATGATCATGAATCAATACACCAAATAAGTGGTTAACACATGTGTAAATGTCTTGTGCTGGAATGTTAACTAGATAATGAACATCTGCATTAACTATAGTTTATAAGACAACATAATTTTGCATAAATTAAATTACAGAATATTATGTTGATAATCATCAACATATCGGTTATTAACTCAAGCCATGTTAATGTTGACTACTTACTGGTCACTTTTGGCATATATTTAGTTGATACAATAAAATAATAATAAAAAATACAATAAAATATAGTTGATTATTAGCTTTGAGGTACAGATTTTTCAGATAGATCTGGTACGTCCAGTTCTATGCGTTACTATCTATCGCCCTCCTCGTACTAATAATGTCTTTCTAGATGAATTTGCTTATTTACTAGGAGGACTCATTCCACGGTTTGATAACATCTTAGTGCTGGGTGATTTTAATATTCATTTGTGTTGCCCCACTAAACCTATGGCAACCGAATTCAAAAATCTTATTGACTCATTTGACTTTGTTCAGTGGGTGCAAGTGCCTACACATACCTATGGTCATACATTGGATCTGGTCCTTTCACATGGATATCAAATCTCAGACATTGAAATTAATGACATGTTTTTCGGACCATAAATCTATAT